>JAJKFJ010023748.1:0-11534 GCA_027382625.1 Tetmemena sp. SeJ-2015 | reverse complement strand
GATGGATCATGTAGTTATTTTTGAGTAATTTCGCGTTTGACTCGCATGATTATAAGTATTAATAAAGAAATTAATTATACACAACTTATTTTCACTTTCTTATCATATTATGGGGTTTTGAATATAAGTAATTTCTATTCTCATTTATAAAAATGTAAATTTATATATAATTTGTTAGGGATTTATTCCTTGTAACTATAAAATAAAATAGCTTTATAAATTTCAAGTGCTGATGAGATTAACTTATAAAATAAAAAATCGTTGCTCTCACATGCTATAAGCTTAAAATGGCTATGATGCCCCGTCGGATCGATCTCCATTTTTTTAAGATTTCATATCATTGAGCTCACATTTAGCTCAAAGAAAGAAAAGTGTGAATAAATTACTATTGCGTGGACTTATTCTGGTAATCTTAAAATACAACAGTTTTTAGGCAATGTAAAAGCACTAATTCTTCTTAATAAATAATGTATGAGAAATAGCGCTCATCTTTTGTCCTTGCTTTCTGCATTTGTAGTTGTGAGATTTTTATTTATATTTTTATTTATATATTTGAACAATTAATTTGCAATTCAATTTAAAATTAATTGACTTGACGAGCCTTCAGGAGAAGGATAAATAAGGTTTGGCTATGAGTCTAGCTATTATTGATCTCTAATTTGACCCTCATTTTCTAAGAAGGCGAAGGTCTTCGCTTATGAAAAACTTATTGGAATTGGGTTTTATTATAATAATTTATTGGATTAATGACTATATTGAATTACATTTTACAATTATTATGAGCTTTAAATGTGAAAAAATTAAGGTTTGATCTGATTGGATGAATTAAAATAAGAGTATAATTTTGTCAACCTCAAAGGAAGGGTCCATAAGTCTACTATTGGCTTGATAATTGTCTTCGTCTGCATCTGCCTCTCTGTTAGTGGGCAGATCTTAATTAAATTCATTAAAAATGCTGTAAATTAGAACTCTTGTGAATAAAATATTTAATCTTATTGGTCAATTTCTACTAGCTCTATTTCCTACTTTACTTGTGGTTTGTGAGTTACCTCCTTAGTTGTCTTGTCTTTAATCTTTTCGTCACTTAATTTATTTTGCTTTTCAGATTCCTCTAAATTATCGTTTGTCAGCAGGACTGCTCCGAAAGAATTCAAAGTTATTGCTCCTAGAGTTGCACAGATCATTACAATTATTTTATATTTAATCAAGATAAACTCAAATCTCTTTGAAAAATATAATTTTATGACTATTATAAAATATAAGTTCAAATACATTTAAATAATAAGTGTAATTTTGCCTTGAAATTTTAATTAAAAGAATAAAATATGAATAAGTTTAGAAATGATGGAAGTAGCTTGCTGTGCAATAGAGAATTCGTAGTACTCTTCATAAAGTGGGTTTTTAGGGTATTAAAAATAATTTCTTAACTTCCGTCAAGATGAGTCCACTGAGAGCAGCTTAGACAGTTGCTTTGCCAAGCCATGCAATACTCATTAGCAATCTCTCTCTGAAGTTGTATCTACTGGAGTGCGTAACTAAAATCATCACGAGGAATCTCACAGTTACTCCAACTATGATAAATACATTAATTAAGATGCAGCCTATTCCGTTAGCGACATAGTTTCCCTTCAACTGGTTGAAAATTATATTTTTAAAGTAGGGAACCTCCTACTGTTCCGAAAAGGCACGGGCAGATAAAGAACCAAAACCATGCAATGTGCTTAGCAGGCTTTTCATCTCCCCACATTCTAAATAAAGTATACCCAAAGAATAGCTAATATTTTAATAAACACAGACTTAAATTAATCAATCTTTCTAATTATAAATTAAAATTAATTCTTCAATAAATTATATCCTTTAAATATCACAATGAAAATATGTACTTTTCAATATTTTACATTTCAAGGTTTATTTAAAATAAAACTTTTTTGCATCAAATTACTAAAATTATAAGATGAAAGAATAAAGCAGCGATATACTTGCAGTCTTTAGTGTAGGCATACTCTTCTATCACTACAAAAATTATGGCCCCTGATACAGAGTACACAAACTTTGCATATATTCTCAGAGTTGGGTTTGCTATTTTTGTTAAAAACCAACCTCCAAGGCCAAGAACTACTCCAATCAAAAGACCTAAACTAAATAGCTAAGTATTTTTTTTAATTTTACGATTAGTGAGTTTACAATATTTCCGACGAAAAGTATCACTCAATTTAAAATAAGAATGAAAAATACAAAAGTCAAATTAAGTAATGATTTAAATAATTCTATATCATCACTTATGAAGTAAGCAGCTAAGTTTGAATTAATACTCTATTATATTACTATTAACTTTAACATTAACTTAAATATATAAATTTACTCTTTGGATTCCAACATGAGATACCCAAAATTGCAGTGAATCACAGTAGGACACTTTGTTTTACCCTTATTAAATATCACAGATGGAAGCTTGAATATAGACAGAAAAGCAGGTTCTTGGATTTCCACCTAAAAAACTCTTGTAGACTGACTAACATATGTTAAATAAATCCGAATGGCAATAATCTAAAGTTAATATAGGCAGCTTGCTGTTGATGTTCTAGCCCCATAGTCAAATGTACTCTTGACCAAAATTTCTCCTCTCTTACGATGTCCCCTAAAAATCAAACTTGTACCTCCATGCATATTTTAGCAGTATCATTGCTCCATTAAGCCCTTCGCTCCATTAGAATGTTATTAATCTCCTCATAAAATACTCACAGATTATATATTTTAGCTCATTTAAGCCCTTAAATGGAACAGGACAATCCTACCTTTTATTAAATATTCACACTTATTACTAAGAAGAAGAAGTTACAAATAGTAACATCGGTCCTCACACTTATCTCATGCGCCTTGGTAAAGGAATAGCGGGTCGTCCTATTTTTTTAGCTTTCCACTTATATAAATAAAGAATATTAACTCTTTGCCTTAAATTCTTGAGCTTTTTAACACCTAAATTTGTAGATTAGATTTATTGGAAAATTTAATTATAAATTCAATTAAAATCGAATGAGAAGAGCAAGTTAATCTAGCTCTGATTTGAATAATTAGATTAATTAAGAGCCAGTTAATTTAAGCAAATCTTTGATCATAATAAATTCATATTAAGAGAAGATTTCATATTCATCAATGAAGCATTTAACTTTTTTTATTAAAGTAGATAAAGAAAAGGGGCTATTTGAAAATTTTTGAAATTCCTTATAATAATTTAAACCAATCATGAATTATAATTATATTATATTTTACTTTTTTGGATACATATATTTTAATATCTTTATAACTTAAAGAATAATCCTATAGATAAGCCAAAACTTTTTCCTCCATCAAACTTATATTTTTAAAAGCCAGCTTCATTAAGTAGGATTGTTTTGCAAATTCCGAAGCAAATGATGGCTATGATGTCATCGAAGGTTCCTGCAGCTATGAGAGTGCTTGCTATCTTTTTCTTTCTTCCAAATCCTCTCTCATTCAGACTCATTACAGTTAAAACTTATGCGAATGTAAAATGAAGAGTTATAAATTGTTGGCCAATAAATTGTTATGTTGGTACACTAATATGGGGTTTGTCCGCTAGCTATTTAATTTTAAAATGATTCTGTTCTACCTACTAAGAGATTTCGATGTTACCCATTACGAACCTAGAAATTAACCAAGTTAAAAAACTTATGACTGAGGAAACTCTTTCCACACATCCAAAGAAGAAGTTACAGGATCAAAGTTGCTTAGAATTTAATGCTTCATCGAAAACCCAATATCTCGCACTTCAACTGCCATGGATTTTAAATTTATTAATATTTTTATTAATTTAGTTCACTTTTTTATTAAATTCTCAGCTATAAAGCTGGCACAATAATTGAAGGAGAAATACAAGCTAAAAATTAAAGCTAAGTTGAAGCCCAGTGCATAACCAAATACCAAAGGCATGTCGAACAGTGATTGAGCCATGAAAGCTACTACTGTTGCTTCACAAATTTGGGGCACGAAAGATATCAGAACCACTGTGAACCCTTGTCCTGCGAAAGTTACATTCATACCACCTCTTATTAATAGATTGCACAGGCAGAATCCTCTAATCCATCCAGTCCATGGTTGAGGGTAAGGGATCACCACCTCGCCGAAGTAGTTTCTTACTATCATACTCTCAATATTTAATTAAATTACCCATCACGATCATGGCGATGAGAGGTGGGATTACGATGCCTTTTATTATAGGTTTTAAGTGATAGCCTTTGAATTTCCATACAGCTGGAAAGTGAAATTATTTTTAAATCCTCCGAGCAGTCCTAAACTAATAGGACCAATATGATTTATTAAATCTAAAGAAATGAAGTTTAGTGCTATACCTGCAAGTGCCGAAACAAAGATTAGTAGGATGAGTGCTCCAAACTAGTCGTCAACTGGATAACGAGAAGTAGTGTCTGTCTACCCTGCCATAATATAGGATGAATATGAATGGTTGATCGTGGGTAGTCAGAAGCTATGAAGAAAGAGTTCAAAAGAAAAGTGATTATGTTTTTAAATTTAATGATCAGCGTCGAGATTATGAAGAACATCGCCTCAAGCTGAGTTTTTGTTTTTGTGTCTGCGCTTTGAGAAGTTTGGCAAAGTTTTGAAACTCTTTGTGCTTGCAATGATGAGTACTTGTTGATCGGGAGGGATAGGTTTCTTCCTTTTGACACTCGCCTTCTTCATTGGCAACTTCAAATATTTTAGCTTGACATATGTGTAGTGGTTGATGTGTTTGATGTGGTTGTGATAGTTAGAAATTTAAATTAAACAAACTTCAAAATATAAGCTGAAAATAATTCTTATCAAGCAAAAGAAGACAAATAAAATGTATTTCTAAGAAAAAACACCAACCATCATCTATTCCTATCCTTCCTATAGTATGTTATTCTAAAATATTATTAATTTTTTAAGTGATTGTCTTAGCTAATCATTGCATTCGAATCCTAATATTTTACCAACTATTCTAAAAAAATTTAAATGCAAGGAATAAACTTGTTTCAATATTAATTTTCTTTAAAATACAAAATAATATTTTTTAAAAAGAAATGATATGAAAGGATTAATACCAATTATGAGACAAATATAGTGATAGTTCACATACACTAGAAATCGCTACGAATTGTTTAGAATAATACTTTATATCTATGGCTTTATGGAGTAATTTTATTCACAGATTGAAGTCATAGACTAGTTAGTGAAAATGATAAATTCGTAATGGAAATCAAATTTGAAAATTTGTATTGGATTCTTAATTTAAGTCTATTGCTGTTCTGATCTGGCTATTTTAGGAAAGTAGAAGATGCCCTCCTTTTTTATTACGAAAATATAAAAATTAGGTTTGAGTTCTGAGCTCTCCTTATTTAAAATAAAAAGAGGAATTAACTTAATTTAGAGATTGAATGTCTTTCTCACAAACATCTTTGTCTATGATTAGATCCATTATAAAATATACATTTAGGTTTCATCTCTTCTAGATTCGTTGACGCTCGCCTGTCTGACACTTTCATTTTAGTTATCCGAACTTGCAGCTAAATTTAGATATGCTTGACTATTGTTTTCTTGATCACTAGTCTATGAAATTGCTTTTGCGATATTTATATTTGAAGCAGATACTTCGTTCAAAATATAAAGAATTCAAATAGTGAGAGTTTGATCGAGACCTGGCTGGGGCAACTTTAGTCTCTCCTTTCTTAGTATCTAGATCTACTTTGATTATATCGTCATCTGGAGTTGAATCTAAAGTAAGGAGCTTTGGTCCAAACGAATTGAGAGTTATGGATCCCAAAGAAGCACAGATTAAATACCTAGAAAAATATTGTAGATTATGATGGAGAAGATGGCGATTGTTTGGTTAAAGTTAGCGTAAGTGAAGTATTGAGCATAGTTTGGATTTTCAGGGTGTTCTTTTATCTCACTCAGCATTATTCCACTTAGATTATACTAAAATATGTTAGAGCAGCTTGGACTGTTGCTTTGGCTAGCCAGCAGCACCCCATGAAGATTCTTTCTTTGAAGTTGTACTTAGGAGAGTGAGTTATCAACACAACTACGAAGAATCGAACTGTTTTACAAAATAACTTTAAATTTGTTACACCAACCATGATTATTTCTGCTCCTTTTCCTAAATCGCTGGCTTTTACTTAAACCTTTTTTTTTGCTTTAAATTAAAACATATATATTTTGTGATAAATTAAAAATTAATATAATTAATTTTAAATAAAATTAAATACTAATTATTTTCTGATGATTTGATATTATTATTGTACACAAAATAACTACTGTTAAACTTAACAAGCAATATCAATTAATCAGAGTTTAATTTTTGATAATATTAAGTTTAGCTAAACAAAAATGAACCTCCTACTGTTCCAAAAAGACAAGGCTGAATAAAAAACCAAAACCATGCCACTTCTTTAACTGGCTTTTCCAGACCCCAAACTCTATTCAGAGTGTACCCATAAAATATATTATAAAACAAAGCGCCAATGTATTTTACATCTTCTATTTCTCCATATTCCTCCATTATAGCCGAGAATTTAATAAAAAAGAACTAAATTAGATATTAAATTAAAATGGAGTAAATCAGTGGCAGTTTAAGTGTCTCAGATTTAAATAATAATTAGAATATTCGATTCGGCATCGAATTCTAAGAACTTTTTATCCTTGTAGCTTTATGTGTGAGCGCTCTGTAAAGTGTTATAAGTGACACAAGTTTTGGTGGAGATGAATATGGAGATTACGAAGAATGTGAGCATAATATCTCATTCCTTAGAGGTGCCCTGAAGATGACTAAAGAAAAAATTCATATTAATATTTTATAAGCAATCGAACAAGCTACAGATTAGGGGTGAATCAGTGATTTCAACTGTCACAAAGTAGCAACTCTACATTTATTATTTTATCCAATCTTCGATTTTAATTAAAATTCCTCTAATATTACTAAGCTAGCTGCACCACAGATGCAGTACACAAATTTCAAAGATTTCCTTAAGGTATGATGTCTTATGAGATTAAACAGCCACCCAATCAGTCCCATACACACTCCAACCGCTAACGCGATAATTTATAAAGTACAATCAACTTTATTATAATGTTACCGAGAAGCACTTTGCCAATAGATTCAGATATTCCTTCATCTTCAAACCCAGTGCTGCTAAGAACAATAGTCTTGCATATGTTGAAGCATATAATGCAGATTATGTCATCGAAAGTGCCAGATGCAATTAAAGTACCTGCTATGTCTTGCTTAGTTCCATATTAAATTAAAATGAAACAAATCCATAGCCTTTCTCCTTTAGACCCATTAATCCTGGAACGATTACAAATAATTATGGAGGGTGATATGCAAGCTAAGTTTATATTAAGTTGTATCCGATGACATAGCCCATAGATATTGGCATGCTGAAAAGAGCCCTACACATTAGCGCCACCACACTTGCCTCACAGAACTGTGGCACAAATGAGAGTACCGCCATGGTAAGGCCATGGCCTTTGAAGCTTACTTAGAATCCTCCTCGAATAAGTAAAATGCAGAGGCAGAATCCTCTTATCCATTTGGTCCATGGTTGAGGGTAGGGGATCATAATTTCTCCAAAGTAGTTTCTCACAATACATACTTGTCAAATAATATGTTAATACACCCCATGACCAACATGGCTATGAGAGGAGGCAAAACTATTTAAATTATATTCCTTTGATGACTGGCTTGAGAGTGTATCCTTTGAATTTCCAAATTGCAGGGAATTTGAATCCGCCCAAGAGCCCCAAAGAAATAAATAAAGCTATTCCAGCGCATCCCGACACAAATATTAAAAGTAGGAGTGAACCTATTTCATCATCAACAGGATATGGAGAGACAATTATTTTAATTATATTAATACAATTTAATAAATTAAACACTAAAATATTTACGCATTATCTCTCAAGCCTATAAAATCTCAAATGCCTTTAGCTTTTAATCGCTATTTCTTGAATTAATCTAAAATTTGAAAATTATTTTAATTGTAAATATATGTTAATTCAAATATCAAATAAAATAAGATCTCAACTCTGCTTGAGATAAAAAATTTGCTGTCGTCAATTTTTAAAGGCAGAGTTTTTTTTAACTTTTAATCGGAAACTTCACTATCAGTATCATTTTTATAATTTTTGCCATAAAATTTCTTTTAGATAATCTAAATAAATCACATAAAAGACTAAAAACTAAGACTTAATTTTTGTCTCATCGTCAAATAAATCAATTACAATCCTTAATTATATGCCTAAATCAAGAAGTAAAATATTTAATTTGCTTTTTTAAAAGATTGATCATTATTTTAAATTAATAAAGAGAGAGATTAGTGTTATTTCCCATATTATAGTGTTCTGATGATTATTGCTAGAATTATTTAGTATATTTATTTTCATTTATTATTGATTTTAGCAATAATAAACCCAATTTAATTTTAATTATATAAATTGAGTTTACGGTCTTCGGTTTATTTGAATATATGGAATTTATTTGTAACTCATAGGGAGTAGTGGCTAATCAGAATCGCATTTACGTCATTTAGTAAGATAGATATTATTAACATTATTTCTGTTTTTAACTGTTCAAATCTTTTCTGATTATCATCAATCAAGTCCTTGTATCTGGGGTCGTCAGGGTGAACTGCCACTGCGACATCACCAAGCATAGTCTCAAGTCTAGTAGTGGCCACCACTATCTCCTTATCAGTTCCCTTTATTTTGTATGCAAATTCAGTCAGAGTACCAAACTCATATTTGCCGTTGGGATCATGGCCTGGAACCTTTAACAGAGTAGGCCCATCCAAATCTATGAACTCAACCTCGAGGTCAGACAAGGCGGTCTTCAAAGCACTGCTCCAGTTAACCAGTCTAGTTAATAAATGAAATAAGTTGTTCTGTAGATGATTCCCTTTTCGTGCATTCTCACAAAGGCCTCAATCACAGCCTTGTATCTTGGCTCATCAAGAGTGAAAGCGAATCTATCCCAATCCACGGAAATACAAAGAGTGATCTATGAAGTAGTTATTAAGAATAAAGTTATAGCGTATCTTTTGAATTGGTTGTTAATCCTGCCGCCGTAATCTTCCTTCCAGTCCCAGACTGTTTGGACGAACTTCTCTCTCCCCAAGTCATGTCTAGTTTTCTTCTCCTTTTTCCAGAGTTGCTTTTCAACAACTGACTGAGTTGCAATACCGGCGTGATCTACTCCTGGCAACCAGAGAGTAACGAAGCCAGACATTCTCTTCCACCTAGTAATGCAATCCTCAATAGCAAGCATAAGAGCGTGACCCAAATGAAGAGCTCCAGTGACATTGGGAGGAGGGATCATCATCACGAACTTCTTCACGTTGGGGTCATTAAGAACTTTTTGTGCGTCAGCGTGGAAGTATTTTTGCTTTTCCCACCACTAGTACCATGCTGCCTCAACATGCTTGGGCTGATACTCGTTAGCCATAGGCAGACTCATATCTTTCTTCTATCCTTCTGGAGTATAATCAATATCAGAATACATATTCAATAATTTAGCAATGCTTTTACTCGAAATTTAAGAGTAATTTTAACAAAGTGATCAAGTTTTATCTTAATTTATAGTTGAGAATGATTGGATAATAAATTATATATCTGTCTATAAAAATAAGGAATAGTGTTGACAAATGCGGGAACTTATGCCTGTGCTGATTGCTTCTTTTCCTCTTCTGGCTATTTGCTTGCCTTTCCCTTAGCAAACAATTATATTTGAATAGCTGGTTTGGATGAGGCAGCAGCGGCACTGACTTAGGTAACAGCCTGTGAGGCAAGTTTAGCAGCTTGGGCCCATTCGACATGCTTTATTTTAAGGAGCTTGAACATCTCGTCACTCTAAATATCCATACTTAGTAGTACTAGTTAAATTATTTGATAATGACAACCAATTATACCTCATCACTTATTAGACCCTCTCAAAACTCATTATAAATCGGATATCATTAAGAATTGCTCTTCAAATTAAATTTTGTTTTATTAACTAAATAAGCATAACATATTTTTTCATATCTACATACAAATTAAAACATAAAGACAACAAAAATAGTATAAACATTAATACACTTTGACTAAAAGATTTTATCTTTAAATCTAATCAATAAACATTTTTACCTAGGTATTTTCAAAAATCCATAAAATTAACTTACAATAGAGCTAAATAGAAGCATTAATTATTAACTTGGTTCTCAACTTTCTAATCTTTGAAAAATATTTTAAAGTGTTAATTTTTCCAAATCTGTCCTTAATTTTGAGAGTATCAGCTAATGAATAATTAAAAATTTATATTTAAAACCAATCTTAGTTTCAAGCGAACTTAGCAAGATCTGCTTGAGATTTTTCGTTTTCTTAGAGCTCTCTATTGTAAGCATCATATTTATCTTGGTTTTCTTTTCTGACAGCTTCAGGTACCTTTTGTTCGTATCCTGGCAAGTTCATTTTCTTCTTCAAGCCATCCATCAGTTTGTTTAACTCGTTTTGTCTCTTAGTATTATTAAGATAAGCATATTAAACACTTCATTTAAATAGCTGTTATAACTCTTTGGATTTCTAATTTGACATCAATAAGTCCTGCAACCTTAACCAAGGTTTAGAACTCTTCGTTCACGTGGCTCTTCAGGCAACCCTCTGGATCTTGATCATTAGGACCCAATATGTCAACCTAGCCACTCTTTACAAGAGATTAGAGGACAGAAGACTCAGGCAAGAAAGTAGACTTAAGTTCTTCAGTACTGCATCTAAGGATTACGTGAGGCTTTGCGTTGCTAGGCACATTCAAAGCAGATAGTTGAGATCTGAAGGCCTTTACTGCATTAAGAAGGTCTCTCATCTTGTCTTCCACTTGCTCACCTTCAAAGCTAAGTTGCTTCTGAGGGAAGGGAGCGATGCAAATAGACTCTGGCTTGTCATCAGCTCTGTGAGGCAATCTTTAGAAGAGCTCCTCAGTCAGGTATGGCATAGTTGGGTGAAGAAGTCTGAGTCCGTGATCTAAAGCTCTGAACAGAGTGTTTCTAGCTGCCTTCTTGGCATCTTCGTCAGTGCCCTTCATTATGGGTTTCAAAGCTTCAATGTAAACATCAGCTAACTCCTTAAGCCAGAAGTCGTAGAGTCCCATCACCATCTCTCCAAACTTATACTGCTCAAACAGTTAAATCTAAGTATCAATAGTTTGATTATAATAGATTATAGGTTGGTTTAGTTGGTGTTTTCGACTGTCTTGTCAAGTCTAGTGAGAATCCATTTGTCTGCCAGTGAGAGCTTAAGTCCCTGAGGTCCATTAGGCTCAGGAACGAAATCAGCTGGGAGATTAGTAAGAGCGAACTTAACGATGTTCCATAGCTTGTTACAGAACTGTCTGTATCCAACAACTCTTTGGACGTCAAGGTTAATGCTGTTCTGAATCATGTAACTCAACAAACCGAATCTGAGGGCATCAGTTCCGCACTCTGGGATTCCCTGAGGGAACTTCTTTT
>JAJKFJ010023747.1:0-11595 GCA_027382625.1 Tetmemena sp. SeJ-2015 | reverse complement strand
ACAGTTATAATCTAATAGATGGAATTCAAACTACAAACTATTTAATTCAGGCGGGGGGTATTTAACGCACTCCAACGAATTAATTATTTATTTCTTAATTTTGAAAATCAATTCTAAATTTATAATATTACAGAAATTCATAATTGAAAATTAATTCATCATATTCTTTTTGTAATAATTGCTTTTAAATTTATTTTTTTACATCAATATTTCAAGATCATTAAATAGTTTCTTTCTTAATTTAAATCCCATTTTATAATGATAAGTGAAACAAAAGAGCATTTATTTTTTGCCTTTCTTTGAAGATAATAGAAACTGGATTCTATGAACTTGTGTTCAACGCTCTTAACCTTCTTTAATTAAAAGATTTGGCAATATAATGGTCTTATCTAAGCAAAATGGCTTTAAATTATTTTATATTTTATATTCTATTTTAGCTTTAATAAGAAAATTATAGAAACTATTTAAAAATTTTATTTTAAAAATATAATCTTAAAATTAATTTTATCATACCTAATCCGCTTATTATTTATTCACACTTTGTAAAAATATTAAATATAATTAAGATAAAGTATTTAGCTCTTTTAAAATAATAAAATTGAAGATTAATATAAAATATTACATATCAATATTATCTTACAATAATTAGGGAACATCCAAGGATTAAGAGGTTAACTTAAAACAATCAAGCAATATAAAATCTACGTATATAAGGAAGCTATGCCATTATATTTTCTCTTTTTCAGTCTAATGATAATGAATCTTGTTTTACATCGGTAACTGAATGTTTATCTAATTTTATTCTTACCAACATATTATATGAACATTGAAAACAAACTTTACCGATTAATGACAGATTTTAAATTACAATAATTATTAAGTCACTCCTTGGCAGAGGGATAGAGTTTTTAAGATTTAAGAAAGCTTTTAAATGTCAAGATAATTTATTACAATAGTTTAATCTCAAAGAGAAGCATATCGATCAATGTTTGAACGAATCTAATTAGTTAAATACTCTTTCATAATTTTATCTGGTGTTTTATTCTATCCACTTGATTAATTACTTATGATATGATCGAGTTCATTTTTATCATATGAGGCTTCTTTAATTATCCAAATTATATAATAAGGATGTAATATCTCTTAAAGTAAAATCCGATCTTCAAGAAATCAAAAATTGCTTTTAAAGGATGAATGAGTAGTCTAATCTCCTTTCTTTTTGGCAAGCCTACTTAGGTGTGTACTTCATTTCAAATTTATTAACTTTATAAATAGAATTAAGAAAATATAATAAGTTAAAATATAAATCGCAAATAATTCATTTTTAATGCTTAATTAAATTTTTAATTCTGAATTACTCAATTCATAGAGAAATCTAATTGTTGATGATAAATCATTATAGTTATGTAATATAAATTATAAATATAAATCTTTCTTTTGAATAATTCGTATTTTATAATATTATCCGTTCAGCCCCGATTTTTCAAAAACTTTTGATTTTCCTTTTGTAAGGCCTAGACGAACGAGGATGAAGCACTTGCCATCTGGGTTAAAACTTGGTACTGTAAACGCTCTTTGTCGGCCTAGTATTGCTAGAAAAATGTCAAAAAAAAGGTAATTTACTTTATTAAATCCCACAATTGTAGGGTAATTTATGGATCTAAACATGCCAATCATAGATGGGTTTGAAACCACTTCTCTAAAGTTCAGTAAAAAGACGAAAAACAGTGTCTACTTACTGGGCAAGCTGGCTTCCTAGCCAGTAGTCAAAAATCGGGGCTGAACGAATAAAAATATTTCGTTCACATTTTATATATAAGATAGTTCTTGTTGGGTAATTTATAAAATATTCTAATCGATTTAATTTAGTTAATTTGCCTACTTTAACAATTGCTCATAAAGCTAACACTTTCAACAGAATGCTACTTCTAAATGCAAAAATTTAATAGTTTAATAGTGAGAAAAAAATAGTGGAACCTATTTAATTACAAAGCTATTCAGCCAAAACAAACACAAAATTATGTTCGCAAGGCTATAAAGATATTATAATTCTTTCTTTTTATCACCATTTAGTGATCTTAATTATAAAAAATAAAACTCTCCTAAACTATTAAATATGGTTATCAAAATACCTATTGATGCAATTTAAATTGATATAATATGAGCTTTGGAAAACATAAATGAGCTGGTAGAATTTATTGGTAAGATAGAGAAGCTAGAATTGATTATGGACAATAGCTCTGCAGAAGTGGGACTTAAGAGTCAAGACTTTCTTGATTTGTTTTTCCATATAGTAATAAAAGGCAAAATGCTCAAGAGACTAAGTTTTGAAGCATTTTCAAAGTTATCTCAGCAGCACTTTTAACCAAGAGTCTACTAATTTGTTTATAGAAAAAATTAGGTTGTTGATGCTGAATCAATGTAATTTGAATTAGACCAAATTTAGTGCAATTTGGAAGAACTTGTCATATTTGGTACTCCTGAAATCATGCCAGTCATCATAATCAATTCTTTATACTTTATAAACAATGGAATAATAACCTTAAAATAAATTCAATTTGATTTTTAAATTGGGGTTGCATGTAATGCATAAATTGATAACTTTTCTAACAATTCTTAATTCGAGAATAAATTAATACAACTTATAGTTTTACCAAATTTAATAATTCATAAAATATATAATTATAGAATATTTTTAATCAATTAGACTTTATATTTATTTATCTGCGAAAATTTATTTGTATATAGTACATATTTATAATATCATGAATTGGTTGTGTGAGTAAAAAGGTAGGACATTGAAGTCCCTAAGTTTAATAAACTCCAGAGACACCTCAGTAAACAGTTGTATTGATTAAATAGTTAGAGTTATCGACCAACAACCTTTGCAAAAATTTGACATGCCCAATAATAGATTAGAAGGAGTTCAGAGATATACCTTATTTTTATAGGTTTAAATTTTATTTTAACTTTCTCATTAAAAATTTTTTCTTTTACCATAAAACTTTGTTTACTAGAAGCTTTATGATGCCTGCGCTAGAAATCCTACTCTACAAAATTTCAGAATCCTCAGGAAAAATTAAAATATTTTAAGTTTTAAACGCTATATATTTGTATCTTTTAGGTTTACTTCAATATTGATAATTATAAAAAAAAGTTCTCGAGGCATTTATTTAAGAAATAAAGATTTAATTACTTTACTTAATTAAATTAAGCATTTCAATAAAATTGATCTTTGCTATTTAAAAATTATGATATCTGGGATAATATTTACTCCTCACACACACACTATTTTTAATTATTTATAATTTCTCTTAATATAAATTTAAAATAAAATTACAAATAAACATTTAATGCCAGGAGTTATTCCTGAGGTGAAATAACTTATCCAGAAAATTAATTCAATGATTATAAACTCAGAAGAGGAAGAAGTTTAAATAAAGTAGCTTCTGGCCACTCTTGCCTGATCAATAACCGAAATTTTTGTTCGATTTGGTTCATTATAGCTGCGAATTTAATAAAAAAAAGAGAATTTATTTAGATATTAAATTGAAATGGAGAAAAACAGTGATAGCTGAAGTGTGCCCAAATTAAATAATAATTACACCACTCGATTCAGCTTAAATTTCTAAGAACTTTTCATCCTTGCAATTTATGTGATGGAGCGCTCATTACAGAGTTATAAGCGACAAAAGATTAGAAGAAGAAGATGAATATAGACGTTGCAAAGCATGAGCACTTCATATTTCTTCATTTACTATGATCTCTCGAACAAGCTGCAGAATAGAGGTGTTTGAGCCATTATAACTGTCATAAAGTTGCAAATCTTCATTTATTATTTTAATCAATCACCGATTTTAATTTAATTTCCAACTATAATTAGATTGCGGCAAGTACCCAATAAGGCAACCAACAAGGTAGCTTTGAAGTGGGAGCTCTTGAGGATCGATAGATTACCTATGAAAAGAAAGATCCTCGAGAGTGAGACGCGGATCGAGCTCTGAGAGGAATTCCAGGAAGTACCCGATGTTGTTGGTTCAGAAGAGAGTATTGGAGTGCTGGAAGTCGCCAGTTACTGATTTCACAGATTACTGTCATAGACTTGCTGCGCGTGTTGTAGAATTTGCAGAGCCAAAATTTATAAAAATTCTCTCTCCTTATGATCGCTTCATAGTAGAATCTTTTATGATTAAGAATTGATTATATTTGGATTCACCAGATTAATGAAAATTGGCTCCTATTAGTATAACTATTAGGATTAAACTTAATTTAGGTGTAAATATTATGCGTATTTTTAATTTTAATATTGAAGCTCCAGAGATATAAGAATAAAACAGTCTGCAAACACTTGTTTATATTTATGTTCTTAATGGAAAAGACAATTTCAGTGACAATTTCGTTCAATCACTCCAAAACTTACACTAACATAGTTTAAAAACTTTCAGATTGACATCAGGTCTAGCATCAATAATTATATTTAAATAAGTGTCTCTTTCTTAGAGATTAAATATTAAGTTTATAATATCTCAATAAAATTAATTAAATCAATAAGAATAAAAACTCTATATTATTGAGATTCAATAAAGTTGCTTGATATTGAGCAAGAAATGGGTGGATCAAGCTTTGATTATTAAAGGGTATTTTGAGTATTTAAAATTTTCTCATCTAAATTCATTTTATTTATAATAATTTCTCTACTATATTTAACATTAAGAAATACTCTATATTCAGAGTAAAAATTAAAAGTTGAAACAAAAAATAGAAAGCATTTTATCAACAATTGTATATCAATTTATATTTGTTATCTCCATAAGTTAATAAAAGAATACGAAGATTACTCATTTTTATTTATAATACATGCTGATACTTGCTATAAAAAGAAGCTACTGTAATTCAGGTAAAGAGATAAAACATCTCTCTAAAATTCCGGTAGATTAAAGAACTAATAAAAATATAAAATAATAGCATGATAAATCTTCTTAATGGTCTTTAAACTTAACTTTTAGGTACTCTTTGACTTTTTTTTTAAAAATAAAAACATATACACAAATAATTACTCAATTATATACCACATTGTTAAATAAAAAACTCTCTCTTTAATAAGATTTTAATTACCCTCAATATCACCTAATGATTTTTTTAAAAATATATTTTTTACCCTCGTTATTATAAAAAAACTCTATAGCTTTGCTCAAAATTGAATGAAAAGATTTGTATATTGTTCATTCTATTCATTTATCTTATTAATTATTTTTTAAATAGAGAGGATATTTTAGTAATAAATATTCATATTTTGTGAAAGTTATTTTATATATCAAATGAGGATTCTATGAAACAATTAGGTAATTATAATTATTTTTATAGCTGAAAGTTAATGAATAATATAGATAATTATAAAGGATTAAATAATGGTAGTTTAAATTTCTTATTTCTCTTTAATTCAGAAGATAATCAATGAGAGAAATAAATTTTAATAACTCTATATCCTTGCAAATTTTGTGAGAAATTGCTTAGCCCAAAAATATACCAAACACAATAAATTATTTAGACGATAAAGAAAAGCCCAAATTTTATCACGAATATGAAAGGTTCTATGAAGTTTTCAAAGAGCTAAATAAAAGAAATTTCTAATAAGCTAAATAAAAAGCAGCAGATAAGGAGTAAATTAGACAATAAGTTGCAACCCCTCCATTAATTAATTTAATGAGTCATCATTTTGTTTCATTTTTTGTTATATCATCATAAATTTAGAAAGGATTACCTAAAAATTGAGTTTTGTGGAGAACCTAGAAGTTTACTATTGTGAATCTTAATATGCGTTTGATTTGAACAACTTCAAATGTTTAAAATCATTCAATGATTTTATATATAGTTTTGTGATAATAGTAAATTTGTATTTGAATTGGAGTTCTTCTAACCTAAATTCAATAACGAGATGCTGAGGATGCTGACCTCTTACTTGAGCCAAGGTGATATATGTCTTGAGAAGTTTTATCTTGGATCGTAAAATATGACTGAGCTCGATCAAGTGGTTGTTGATGGGTTCATCCAGTTTATTATTTTATTAAAGTTTATACCTCTCGCTAAAAAATTGAATAATGTGTAATTTAGCATGTGTGACATGTCATGCTTTGATCCACTGAGATAAACGATTTTTGCAACTCTAATTGCATCTAATCCTTCTTTAATAAGTGTTAATCTCACTTATTGCAAACTAGAGGATCCATTTTTATAATAAGTCACAAAACTTATCAATAGAGCTTTCATAAAAGTTTTTTATTTTATTTATTAGTTTATTTTCTAAGTAGAAAAATTTAAAAAAGCTTTTGAGGAATTTTATGATTTTATTTAAAAATTTCGCGATGATTTTGCTTAAGAAAAGAATTTGACATCTATGCTATCTTATCCTTCTTTGAGCATTCTCCTCTTTATGAACTTATTCTGATTCTCAGTAATTTCAATAAGATTTAAAGAAATATTGATTCCTATTTAAACTGCCAAAATTAAGATTAATTTTCTTTGAGAATAGCGATGAGAGTAACCCTAGAAAAGCATTGAATATTCATAGAATTTAACTTATTAAGTAGCATATTTTCATCAGTATTTATAATGAGTGAAAAGTTTTACTACATTATGGGTAAATCAGCATCTATGAGTCTTGCACATTAATTTGATTTGTAATATCTCAGTTCTTTGATCCTTGAGTTATCTTACTTAAAGAGTAAAAGTTTGGTGTGTGAGGTTTTGATCTTCCTGCTTTTATCTTCCCTCAGTAGTTTTTCAAAAGTTAATAGAGATAAGCTATTCAATTAAGGATTCTTTAATTAATATTTTAAATACAAAAGTAGCAAGAATATAAAATTTATAAATTTTCATGCTGTTCTTTTTTAATTTTAAAAAGTGTTATATATTAAATTAGAGAATGTATAAAATAGTCGAAGAAGATTTTTGGAATTTGTGTTAATCTTGTTCTTGATGATGCTCAAATTTATGCAAATGAAAGAATAATTTTATAACTCTTTGTTCTTTACAGTGAAGATGAGTCTCTATTTATCAGGAGGGATGCTAACTTACAACTCTCCCTTTTTAGCTAAAAATTTAATAGAAAAGAAAATTAAATTTATATTAAAATGGCAAATTATCTAGTAAATTAAAGCGTGCCTAATTTGAATAATTATTTTCCATTAGATTCAGCATAAAATTCTAATATTTTTTTATCCTTAAAATTTTTTTGTGGAGCCTTCATATGGACTTATAAGCGACCCAAGTTTTATAGAGAAGCAATATACAATTTATATATATGGTGAGCATCATATATCGCTGATAAGATATCGAACATGCTACAGATCAAGGGGTGAATCAGTTATTTCAACTGCCAACGAAGTTACAGCTCCATGTTTATTATTTTAATCAATCACCGATTTTAGTTAAATTCTAACTATACAATAAGCTAAATTCAATGCATTTCATTGCTGCATATAATATATTTTAAATATTCTTTTTTTTATTTCAGGATATTAAAAATATGGTCCCTCAGAACTTAATTCACTAGAAATCCAAAATTTTATATCATAGTTTAAACCTTATTTTGATAATTTTTAAACTTCCTTAAATTAAATTATTTCTTAAATTAAAAAAATTGAAGTATCTTTTCATAGGTTTGACATAATAATTTATTTAACTAAATAATGAGCTGATAGATTTGAGAGTATACAAACCCTACAGATATCCTACAATATTGATAAAAATATTTAAAATAATATATTATAATTTACTACTTCTTTTTAAAATAAATATGTATTTTATATTGCATACTTTTATTATAGTTTAGAATTAAAATAAAATCAGCAATTGATTAAAATAATAAATGGAAAGTTGCATTTCTTGGCAGTTGAAATAGTAGATTGACCCCCTGATCAGCAGCCTTTGGATAGCTTATCAAGCATTAATATGATTTTCTTCTTCTTAAATAATCTCAGCACCTCTAAGTAGTGAGATATGATGCGCGCACTTTCATAAATTTAATAATCGTGGTCCTCAGTAACTTGTGTCACTTATAAGTTTTTACTGAACGTTCACACGCAAAAGTTGCAAGGATAAAAAGTTCTTAGAATTTTATGCCGAATAGAATGGTTTCTCAATTATTCAAATTGGACACAAATAAACAGTCAATATTTAATTTAAAATCTAATTTAATTCTCTATTTTATTAAATTCTCAGCTATATGAAGTTCAATATTATTTTTTAAATTCTAAAATCCTTGCATTAAATTGCTTTAATTAATATACAAGATATTATTTATATTAAAAATAATTTGAATGAAATTTAAAACTGACTCTGGGAAGAAAGTCATTAGAGTAAAGTTTAAACTAATTTAGGAAAAAATTTTTATTTTTTATAGATTAAAAATATTGCTCCTAATTTCATATATTAAGATAAATGCATTTATAATAAAAAAGTACCCATAATTTTTATTTCTTTATCAAAAACCCAAATGTGATTATAAAAATTTGAAATGAAATTTTTTCTATGTAAAATTTATACATAACAGTAAATATGTAAATTAAATGGACAAGGGTTGTAATTATCAAATCTACATGATTCATAAAATTATTTGATAAAATTAAATATTTTAATAGCTTTATTTACTTGGAATAAAGTATGAGAGCTCTAATAGTGCATGATCGAATACAATTGTGGAAGTGATTAATATAGATACAAATTTTGAAAATACTGGATGACTAAAATGAAGGGTAGAAGAGTAGTTGTGCACCTCTCTGTGACTTCCCTTGAAGGATCTCCTAAGTTTCTTGCCCATGTTCAATCTGATTTTGAGGTAGTTGCTAAGCTAACTCTTAACTTTAATTTTGACAGGTCAAACTCTTTATAAATCACTGCGTGATACCTGGCAACTCGATAAGCTTCTGATTATGAGTTCAAAATAGGTTGTTGATAGCCGAGACTTGATGTTCATATGAGTTCAAGTGTGTATTCTCAACTTTAAGGCTTTTTTATTTCTGATGGCTTAAGTCTCTCTTAGAGGGAGTATTCTCTCTTAAAAAAATAAGATCCAAGTCTGGAATGAAGCAACTTTGCTATGAAGAGGTAAGTAAAGAGCTCTGGAACTGATTACATTTGTTTTCTTGAAGGCGAAATTGAATTAGACACTCGACTCTGTCATCACAAGTCTGTAAATATAAAGTTAAATTTATATCGCTTTATATATTAACTTATAATACATTAACAATATTAATGAGGGGTAAGTCTCACTAAATTACAAAACCCAATTATTATTATTATGAGGAAAATCAGTTTTTACTCCCAAATTGCAGCACCATATTTATTATATTAACCATTCATCAATTTTAATTTTAAAAAATCACTAAATTGTAATCTGGATTATTAAATAGGATAAATCTTCAAAGAATTCATCGAAAGAAAAATAAAGCTTCTTTATTTATCTTGATTCAATCTCTGAGAGATGAAATTTTCAAAACTTTATTTATAATTCGCTCCTTAAACAATAAAATTGAAAATATTATCTCTGATTAATCTTTAAATAGTCAAATTTGCTCACATTTTTTTATTATCTATTTTAAATTATAAACATTGATTGAGTTCTCTATTTTAGTGTAGCATTCATGAAATTAAAAAATTTTATAATAACTATAAAGAGGCGTCGACGTTGATTGATTTCTTCAAGACCATGCAAAGTATTTTAGATTTATATTTTATCTGAAATTAATGTTTTATGAAACTCATGCGGAAGATATTTGCTGCTCATTTAAATTCTATTTACAGAAGATTGTTTAAATCAAATACAAAGATTTTGATACAATATTATTTGAATGTGAATTATAATTTAATGTGAAAAGATAAAAAAAATAATATGGATGATAGAATTGTATAGAGATATATTAGTTTGTTAAATAATCTCAGCAGAAAACATCATTAAGAGAATAATAAAATTATACCAGATTTACTAAAGGAAGACGAATATTTATTTAATGAGGTATAAATATCTTACCAAAAATTCAATTTTAAATTATCAAATATAATTTTTGGAATAAAAACAACAATAAATAATTTATATTTTGATTTAAGATCATTTTATGCATATATATTTTATAATGGATTACGTTTTGCAAAGTTGTTTTATAATAACAAGAAACTGAATTATTTTTGTTGAAGGACTTGACCATGGTGTTTTTGGAATCTCCGAAAAGAATTCTTGAGCAGTTAGATAAGCCTGGGGAGGAAGGACAGGAATATTTCTAGAGAGTGATTTAAGAATTTTTAGACAATAACAACTATATAATATCTTTCAATATCCAAAAGGCTTACATTTTTTACCTTGAAAACATCCAAAGTTTATATTTTTTTCTTTATAATAAATCATTTAAAAATATTAGGATTAAATCAATTTAACAAAATAAAGGTAAGACTAATGAGAATAGCTTAGACTACTTAATTCATCTCAATTAGATATTCAATTAAGGATTAATACATAAATTTTGCGATTAGTTAATCAAAAATGTAGAAAATTTATTAAAAAAAGAAATTTAAAATGTGTGAGAATTTTTAAAAATATAAAATTATAAAATAATTAATAAAATTACTTTATTCAACATTTTACTACACTCCTTTATAATTTATAAAGAATAATTGAGCACTAAAGAGAGTAATTTAATTTAATCTAAATAGCCTTTATTATTTTTTCAATATTCAAAAATAAAAACCTGCTTCAAAGAAAGTTGTTTTGTTCTAAGATTCTAGAGGATTTGAATTTTGCGAGTTTTATATTGTTAAGGATTCTTTTCTTTTATTTATAGCTTATTACATTTTAAAATAAAACTGCTGAAATTTATATTACTTTTCCAAAGCTTTTTTCACCAAAAATACTTTTTTAAGCTGGTTGAGTTTGCATGCTACTTATTTTTCTTGTAATTTGCTTTTATTTCTGAATAACATAAAATAGATAAATAATAAACTATTAAAATACTAGGTTGGTGAGAATAAATATGTTTTGTTTGTTAGCAGCTCTAAACTGCTTTCTCAATCCATTTAAGATACACTTAATTATATTTTGAAAGTATTAAAACCCCAATCAGAAGAGTAGATCTTTAAGTCTAATCATTTATTTTATTACAATTAATTCTCATTCCAAATGCAGTTTAATCAGCAATTCACAAAATATCATTGGTTGTCCTTAAATTAATTTAAACTATAAAAATTTTAAAAATAGTTAAAATCAATAATACCTTCATTTTAAATGCATTAAATATTATTTTTTACTTAAATAGTATTTTAAAACATCAAGCCCTGGAGAACAATTTATTACTGATTCTTATTTTAATTTTTTGATTGAGAAATTTTATTTATTTTTAAGAGTAAATTCTAGAAATGATAGTAAATAGTTTTAATTAAAATATATTTATTATCTTGAATAGATCTGTAAAAATTAAGATAATACATTAAATTTATGAATTAATATTGTAATATTAGAATTGAATGTTAAAAATTTTCCAGAAACCAATTTAATTCAATCAATTAATTAATTAAATATATATACTTGAATTAATCAATCAATTAAAT
>JAJKFJ010023746.1:0-11622 GCA_027382625.1 Tetmemena sp. SeJ-2015 | reverse complement strand
TATTGCGCTTTAAACTGAGAAATACGTAAAAGTGCTTATTTTATATTAAAATAGTTAATTATTGATTAATTAAATTGAAAATAAAAAATTAGCGATAAAGAAAAGAAAACCTAAAACTACCTTAAGACTTTTTTTCAAAAATAGATTTCCCTAAATAATTTAAATATAAGATTTCTTTTTAAATAATTTAATTTTAGTTCCCATATCAATTAATTCAGGAGAGAAAGAATTGAACTAGACATCCAAAGAAATTTTAAATTCAATTAAATAGCTTTGATTTTAAATTATAAAAAGAAATAGATTCGAATTGATTTAAAGAAACTCTCTGGAAATATTATTATTTTAAAGCATTTTAGAGGCCAATTATCATAGATTTACCTGTCGTCAACTGTGTTTTAAAAGTCTAACTTCCACTTTATGGATTATATAATGCAATCTTTTTTAATCAAATTATTCATGAGACCAAATCAGTGAGACCGATAAGAAATTAATTAAATATGAAGGACTTTATACCCTTAAAATTTATTGAGGGAGCAATCAAAAAACTCTTATTAAATATAGAAATTAAGCAATTTTGAATACTGTGAGTTTTCGAAATAGAACTCTAAAATACTTTTTATTAAATTAAAACTCATTTTAACAGCTAGTTTCTTTTTGAGTAAAATTCATCATGTGTCCCTCTAAAGATTTCAACCACAACTATTCTACATAAATTCTCTTATCTTTCAAGCCTTATCAATTTTTATAATAGATTCCTCAGATTTTAAAGAATACTACTTTATATTTAACACATCAAACCTATGAACTATTGTTCACAATTATCTTATAAAATCTTATATAGATATAACTTTAATTTATAATTTAAAGGATTTGAGACTATGCCAAATACTAGAGCAATATTATTTATAAAAAGAAGAATAAAATTAAATGGCTTTTAACTTCTAATGAATTAATAAATTATTTAGAGTTAAGAAATTATGAATATTTTTTAAATATATTTTTAGCTTATCTTTTTTAATATTTTGGTAATAGATCAAGAATCTACTAAGGTATTTAATTTTAATCTTAGAGAGGGTAGTACTTGATCAGACCATAATTTAAGTCCCATGTAGAAGACATAATTCTGCGGAAAAATTACCCTTAGGAATCTTGCTTCAAATAAATTATATTCCCAGAGTCAGCCAATATGTTTTATAAAGTAAACCCAATTATTGCTTTAATTAAAAAAAGAATCTTCGATAAAACTGATGAGAATAAATTCGCTAAGAAAATATTTATTTATGAAATCAAAAATATTAATAAGCATTTGATAATGGTGCTCTTTTATATTTAGATCTGTAAATAGTGAGAAGTCATAATTATACTGATCTTTAAAAAAAATATTTATTGAAAAACATTTTAAGTTTATTCCTTATTATTCTTCTTTTTACTTTGGGACTAAATAACTTAAATTTTAAAATTAAGATATCTTAAATTATAAATATTTAATAGTTTGTAGCCAAGAGAATCTGCAGTTAATTTTAAATTAAGTTAAGGATCTAAGAAATTATATATTTATCACTTGATACTCCAAGACATCAAATCCAAATTTAATTTAAAATCAGCATAATTTCAATAATTCAAGCTGAATTTTAAGATATTTATGAGATATAATTGCATTAATGTGAATATAAAAATTTATCATATTTTAATCTTATACAATTTTGGTTATATCTAACATCACTTTAAGATCCAGTATATGTGTATTTCCTAAAAAATATTCATGATGAAGATGTTAAAAAAGGAGTTGCTTTAATAATATAATTAAAATATGTAAGCTAAGAAAGTGCTTTAAAAAGAAGTTTTACCCCCCCCCCTTTTATAAGCATAAGTATAGAAGGGGTTTCATATTAAGTATTTGAGTTATAATTTTGTAGCTCTTGAAGGGTGTAGTAATTAAACCTTTCTAAATTTGTAAATAAAAATGAAGTTTCTGATTAATTACGCTATCTATGTGATTTCGACTACCATATTTGAATCTATTCTAATCTGAGGAACAAAAATATTCCCAGATTGATCTAACAGACAAAAACACATATAACTAAATTCATTCAGCAAATACAAATAATCCTTACTAGATGTTATTTGTGTTCTTCAATGAGAGAGTTAGTTGCTACAAATTAATACAAATATTTAAAAAATAAAATTAAGATTTAATTTTTTATATATTCTTTTTAAAGTATTATTTATAAACAAAGTCAAGAAATCAGTAATCCCCAATTTAAAATTACATTCTTAAATATATATTAAAATCTCAAGAACGAGTTAATTCCTCTCATGTAAATTTAAAATTTGTTTTCTTTCATTTGATATTAATACATTTTTGTATGTCTCTTAATTCTAATTATTTCTAGGCATTTATTTTTTCTTAATTAAATCGTGATTAAAATAAAGACATTGTTTTGTTTTAGGGTGTTATATATTGGATTTCTAAAATAATAAATGAGGTAAATTCAGAATATTACAGAACGTTTTGATGAAAAAAGATGAAGAGGTACTAAATAGCGAAATAAATATTTTAAAATGTAGTTGCTTAAATCTTTTTTCTAAAAACTCACAAAAAATAATGATTCTTCATTGTTCAAATCGAATCCAGTTAAGCTATCAGTTGTTTATTTTTAATCTATCAGATCCAAGTAGGCTTTAATAAAAGAGTATACTTAAAAATTTCAATAATAAGATTAATTTAACTTTGTCCTGACTATTGAATAGAAAAACTTAAGATTTTGTTAGAAGGGTCAAATTAAAAAAACAATTAATACAATAAAAATGTTAACTTATTCTTTAGAATTTAATCTTATACAAATATTTAAAGCAAAAGAAAGTGGTAATTAAGCTAAAATAAAGTTAAAATTAATGATTAGAAATAATATTAAAAGATTGAAGATTTTCGTTTTAATGTAAACAAAAATAATTTGCTCTAATAGATTAATCTATTGAAATAGAACCATTTAATAGAAATGGCATTAGAAGACTAGATAATTTAATTGCTACAAGCATGAGCAATTTTGGTGTAGATCCACAGCGAGAATCTAAAACTAGAATGTATACCTACCAAGTGTAGAATCAGTAGCATAAGTTTTGCCATAAAAATATAAATTTATCCACCTAAAGTAATACTACCTAGATTTAAATGAATAGGTTTCAAATAGCATTTCATTTTATTTAAAATGATTTATATAATGCTAACTTTTAATTTAATTTATTATATTTAATTAATGTCAGCGGAAGTAGCAATATACAAAAACCCTTGGGCTGAGAATTTCAGATATCTAATCAATATAAAATTCACGCATAAATTAATTATAATTCCTCATAAAGTTTTTTTTCAGAAAGCTTAAAAATAATTAAATAAAATTTTAATTTTCTTCTTATTCGCTTTTTTAAGTTAAAGTACAATTTCTTTGAATTTTTAATAAATTTCATGCTAAGAATCAAAAAGACCCAATTTATTCTTTGATCTTAGATATGGGGAGATCCTAATAAAAAAGAGTCTTAAATTTTGATAAATGAATGGTGAAAAAAGCAGAGTTCGTTTACCAAATGCTAAAAAGCAATCAATATATAAAGGGACACTGATTATATTCTCCACTATTTTATTTAAAAAGCTTTATTGGATTTCTTGAAGATGATTATCTTATTTTATCTATAAAAATATTTTGGCTTCCCAAATTTGACAATATAATTTTTAATAGATTAGCACCCCTCTATTAAGGGTCCACATGTTTGTGCTATAATAATTAATCATGGAGAGAGTTATATTTGAAATTTCCATCTTCATAATTAAGAAGGTGTGTTAAAAGTAGGTTTTAAAATTTTTTAAGTTGATGAATAATTTTTAGGTAAGTTTTAAAGAGCTTAATTTCAATTCTGGAGTAGTTGGATGCAAGAAGATCAGAAATAGAAGAAACAATCAGCTTAAATGTTTTGACTTTTTATTATTACAATCATTTGAATATATGAGCATTATATGTTTTTAATTCCTTTATATTTAGTAATTTCTCTATTTTTAAATTTAATCGTAGACTGAGTTGAAAATTGTATTTGATAAGAAGAGACTATTTATATTTTTTATAACGAAGTGCAAATACCAGTCATTGTGCAAACGATTATTAACTGAATCTATAAAATTAAATCTGTTAGTATCCAGATTAATAAACTTAAAATAATTGCTTTGCTACCTCGACTGTATCATACATAAAGTCATTTAAATTCAAAAATAGAAAAAGAGGATAGATTCATAAAAAAGGAAAGGATGTTACTAAAAATAAGCTAATTTAGCAGCTGGGTAACTAAATTAATTATCATTTTGCATTTTTAAAAAAAAAATATAAATTAGATTTTTATAAATAGGATATACATACAGCTTAGATTTATGAAAAATCTTAAAGATACTTAATTCATTATCACTGAATTATAATATTCGAAAACCTATTTTGAATTTAGAACTTGCTATTTTCTTAAATCTAGCTACTAAGAATTTGTGGAATAGTTTTAGCATCCTTTATCGAGTAAAATAAATATAGAGGCGAAAGTCAATCTACGAGAAGATTCCAGTATTTTGCTTTTGTCAAAATTAATATAAAAGCTAAATTAAGTGCTGCTGCTTTTTTTCCTATCTTTAGATAGAGAGAATTTAGGTTTTATACTTTTAAGTTTATTAATTTATGATCCAGATGCTTGATTAACTGCAAGAGCCATTTTTAAATTATTTGGGGATCTAGTGAGGTCTCTTGGATATTTATATTTTATATCAAGTGCTGTGCAGTCCTAGATATCTGAACTGAAGTACTTTACCCAAACTACTTGAACTTAGATCATTATTTATTTAATAAAATATAAAATTATGAATCTTTCCTTGGTTGAATTATTAAATTAACTCACAACCCTAAATGAGTTAAGAGTATAAAGCTAATAAAAACGCTCTCCCTATTTAAAATAGGGAGTGAAAGCATATAACTATGAAGCTATGCTCAGTGTTTTTTAAAAATAAATATTTATCTTGAATAATAAAGGTGTATGAAATTATATTTTTAATAAAATAAATTATGAAACAAACGCTAAGATTCAAATTGAGAGTAAAATATTTCTTTGAAGCGATTGAAAAGAGAATTTCTTACTTTTTTAAAAGCATATTTTTTATTAGAGGAACCAACAATTTGATATATTTAAAAGCTAAAATTATTTTTAATTATAAAAAAATTTAATTTCATTAAAGTAGATTTGGATAAATGATTTCTAATTAAGTCTTTTTAAATGATTTATTAATCAACGACAAAAAGAGAACATCTGAAGTGAGGGATTTATCTAAAAGTAACAAGTCTTTTGATTTCCCAACAAAAGCATTAAATTAAAATATACCTAGCATAGTAAAGTTCGCTGTTATAAATAGCAAAATCAAGCTGAAGTGAAGTTACTTAGCTGGTAACATTTTTATTTTCATCTCCTCCAATTATCAATGGAAAGTTTGTATCCTTAAAGCAAACTGAAGGAAGCACCCAAGAAAGTCATTCTAGCAGAATTTATATAATTTTAGAATCAGGAGAATAAAGGCAGTAGTTTTGATCTTCCATCGGGATAACCCGTATAGAATTTATAGTCGTTCCATTATAAGATATTTTTTCGGAATTTTAAATAGATTTTACTAAACAATTTACTTTAATTTTTGTATTAAATTAAAAATCTATTCTTCTTCTGTATCTGACACTCGGTTTTCATAAGTTGTGCAACCTTTTACACATATTTAGACACCAGCTTTTGTAGCTTCTAATTTATTCGGCGATGATTCAGTAGATTCTTACTCTATAACTATTACAGCTTCGGTCTCAGGCTTAGATTATTATTTTACATTAAATAATGCTCTAGCACAGTTTATACTTACTCTTTTACTTTCATTCTGCAACAAACTTGCACAGGAAGTATCATTAATTTTAAAGTAACAAATATGGATACGATTTACGCGATGATCTTACCTCTGAAGATGTTTCTACCTTTGACGTAGAAGTAAATTTCGAAATGTTTGATGTTGGCTTGAATTTCATTGATGAAGAATGTAGTCCTGTAGTAATTTATGAGCTTTGGAACTATACAGCAAATAGCAGGACTAAAAGTTTTATTTATTTAAATACCTTAGAATATACCAGTTTCGATATAAATCAGAGATAAAGGACTCTCTTTTTTAAAAGCATTGACAAAATTGTGGAATAAAAGTACTATTTTGAAATTAAATGGTCCATACCTGGATAGAATTCAATAAGTTTGGTGAATGATGTAAGATAATTAGAAATTAACATCGTTAATCCATGCAAGACAGAATCAATTATCCCATATTATGACTGAACCAATTTGCCCATATACCTCCTTGGTTAAACTTTCTCTTTCAGTATTAAATTCACTATTGATGAAGATAGATGCAAACCCTTTTCAGTTTAAATTCGACTCAACAGTTCTACAGCTGCAGTAGAACCTAAAAATATTATTTTTATTGGCAGTCCATTTTTATACAGTATGGGGGACCAAACTCTTTAAAAATTAAAACTAAGTTGATTTCTAATCTATAAAATTATTTTTCCTAAATAATTAGAAAATCGGAAATAATTAGCAGATAATTATATAATAAAAAATGCTTTTAAAAATATACTTTATAATTATTCTAAATTTATGAGAGGTGACTATATTTCGAATTTATAATTTTAAGGAAAAACTCCTTTTATTAAAGATCTTAGACAATTCTATTTTTTATTTTCAGAAGAATCATTATGATAAAGTATTTTTTAATTTACTATTTAAAAAATCTTTAAATAAATACGAATGATGAGTAGTACATGGGAACTGGGGTTATTTACTTTGAGGTTTCAACTATCTAAAATTACTAAACTTAATTTTTCCCCATCGAAGTTTTAATAGTAAATTCTTGCTACTATGCCTCTCTGACAGTCTTAACTTCACCAGAAACTGTGAGAGTTTTGTTAAATTAAGATTTGAGCTAAGTCGGAACACTCTACCGTTAATTTCCTACTGTATAGCTAAACACCACTGATTATTGTGGAGAATTGTAGCATTGCATAAATACTCTCTATAAATTATTTATAGACAAAAATTGATCAGCAATATGTTGTTTTAGACAAAGATAACAAAACGCTTGATCCTATTACCTCACCATTTAGCGTCAGTAATAATCAAATTTAGATTGATGTATCCAAATATTTGCTAAAAATATAATTTATATTTATTTTGTTACAAATTAATTAAACATTAATAAGTCAATGATTTCAATTTAGAAATTAAATTCTTCATTTGAAATTAATTATTTTTTATTATTGTGTAATATAAAAGGGGGGAAAATTTAAAGAGAATAAATACCTTTTTATAAATCAATTAAAAATCTAATTTTTATATATCTAAAATAAGAACAGCTTTAAAGAGTACCTGCTAGTTAAGTTATAAAAAATAAAACATGATATTCAAAATTTTATCCCACAACTGAATTAATTTTTAATCAAAAGAACTCTTATAAGTAAAAATATTAATGTTTCATTTTTTAAAGAAAATTTGTTTATATTAGCTTAATTTTTGTAACAACAAAAATGAATATATTATTTTAAATAGTAGATTCTTGGGAATAAAAACGAGCTGCGTATCTATTCGTATTATAGATTCTTAGGAAAGGATATTTCTGTAATGAGTTCCCTTAAATTATTGCTTGTTCCAGATTGTGAACAGAATGAGATTTATGCTCAGTCTGATTAAGTAAACAATCCTTATATTGATAAAACTTTAGAAATAAATTGGTTTGTTTTTTCATTTTTATGTCTTTATTTAGTAATATTTGGACTTTAGAGGCAGGAAGCACTTCAATACCTATTGCTTCTTTCTTTACAACTAAATACGATCAAGAGTTTTGCCCATAGACTAAACTATTTACACCAAATAAATAGTTAATTTAAATTAAATTCCAATTTAAAACCACATAGAGCTAAAAATAAAAATAAAATTGACAAATGAGAAACTTTTTTCATTTTTATTCTAATTTATTTTTTTTCTCAATATTTTTTAAAGTATAAATTCATAATGGAAATAATTCATTCTTTTTTAGAACATATATTCCTAAAAAAAGACAAAGATGCGGAAGAATTATTTAATGGGAGATTTTTAAAAAAATTTTGTTATATAACATTTCGATCAATGTAATGAAATTCTTATAAAATTTTAATTCATAATTAAAGCCATGATTAGTCTTAAATTATATTTAAGTTTATCACTTACGAATATAAAATAATAATCAAAATAATAAAAATATAATTTGTTTGATAAATAATAAAATAATTTATAATTTCACACATATGAAATTGAGAAACAAATATTGGGATCTAATGAAAATATTCTTAGTAATTTTTCTAGAAATTAATAAGAGTTTTATATAATTATCTTTAAAATATTTTATTTATTAAAATATTCGAGATAAAATTAGCCAATTTGCAAATCATGTTAGCTATATTCATATTATAAGCTATTTCTTAAAATCTAAAATTAAAATTAAATTTGTGTTTTATATAATTTTAAATTTAAAAATACTAGCTTTTATGTTTTAACGAATTTCTATCTTTATTTTAATAATTTTTTTTTCTCGAAAATATTCACTGTATCTTTATTCTATAATGAGAAAAAAATAATTATTTTAAGAAATTTCTCTTTTGTAGTCCAGCCAATATATATTAATTTTTGAATTAAAATAATTATTGAGAATTAACTAACTAACTTACGATTTCTAAAGAACTAACTAAAATTATTTTCAAAAATCATACAAGTTTTTAAATGAAGATAAGAAAAAGTGAAGAAAATAAAAAATTATCTAAGTAAAAATATTAAAATCAAAATTATCGCAATAAAATTAATTGTATTTATATAATGTTAATTACGATGCTTCATTTTTAAATCCAAATTTGCCTTTGACTAACCCACCAGCCGAATTAGTCGGAGGCCTGCTTTACATTAAAGGAGACATAACAGATTATGATGTCAAGCCTAAATACTAGATTTATTTTAATTTATGATCTAAGTAACAAAAATATATTAACAGCCACTCTATGCACTTTATAAATTGTTAGAATAATAGCTTCTTTACAATAATAACATTTTTAATATTCATACACTTTCTAAGATTATGCATTTAATTTCATTTATTTATTTTGTCCACTCTTGGAGGCATTTCCTCTGATTTATTTTTGATAACGTAATTATTGACCTTAATATCAAGGCAGATTGCGCAGTTTATCCCTTATAACTGGCTGATGGAGCTATAGGAGAAGATTATGATTTTAAGTTTGATCTCTTGGCAGAGGATTATACTATTCTAACAAATGTAGTTGACTTAAAGAAAAAGCTGAGAACACAGATTTGCCCTGTAACCTTCCAACTCTCTTTAAACATAATTATTTATTAAAAAATTGCTTCTATCTCAGATATTAATGGCATTTAAGCTCCAAGCAATTTTTAAATCGCGTCAGGATCTAGTATTTTACAGGTTGCGCTATCAGATGATATTACCATGCCCTAAAGCTTGTTGGTGCATATATTGGGAACTTCATACTTATATTTTATAAGCAGGGTCAATAGATATTCTGATTTAGGTAAATTTTATAACAGAATGCAGTAATGACAAGATCTCATTCAATAAAGAAAGAGTGTTAGTTTAATTTGTCGGTCCCACCAAACTTTTATAGACAATAGATTGGCAATACTAAGACTCTAAATGCGCTTATTTTAAATTAAAATTTTAACACATCAATGTTTTTTAATAAATAAGTAAAATTTGTATGATAAATAAAATTAAGATCAGGGTTAAACTTTACTTCTATAAATTATACAATAATAAACTTCAAATTAACCATATATTTTATTAACATTTTGTCAATATTAGAAAAAGGTTTTCGTTAAAGTTTAACCTCATAAATATATAATTTTTATTAATTATTTTTGAGAATTAGATTTAATTGGCCTAAATATCTTCTAGGTAGGGTTATCTATGATATGTTGGATTTTCATACCTATATTATTATTATATATAAAATTAACTCTAATTCTATTTTTAAGAGCAAAGCAAATTGAGTGATTAAATCTTAACTAAATTTAATAACCATTCTTTATTTTAAAATTTATAATAAATATTTGAATTATATAAATTATCTTTAATTATTGATACTTATTTCACAAGCTTCAAGATCATTTAGTTTATTTAAATTTTCTTGAAACTTATTTATTTCACAATTGATTAAATTAAAAAAAATTGTATAATAGTTGTTATATTTTATTACTTTAAAATAAATTTACAACATAATAAATAAGTTTTGATTAGTTTTGTTTGAATTATTTCAATTTATATAAATTTGATAAGGAAATAATTTCAAATTTTAAGATATATAAACTAATTTAGGAAGATAACAATTTCCTTCTATTAGATACTTCCACTCTCTATGTTAAATAAGATCTCAACTATAAGGATTTATAATGAATTATTTTAGATGTTGGAAAGTACAGATATGTGCTATAAGGATATTCAAAAATTGGGGCATCGGAATTTCACATCTTGGAGCAAACTATCTATCTTATAGTTTCACTTCCTTGTGATGAAATTTTCTATTAAATAAGTGATCTGAATTTATAGCCGAGTTACGAATGCAAAGCTTCTGAAATTTTAATTTATCTATAAATTAAAAATTTGCGAAGTGTAATACCTCGATATTAAAGATAGTTCTTATGGAGCTTGCGGGGGTATAACTTTAGAACCAATTTGTTCAATAAATGACGCTGCAATAGAATGCTCTTTGTTGTAGAGATTTTCGATGAAAGAAAATAAATTATCATTTTATGGCTTGTAGAGTAATATAGGGCAGAAAATTGAAATTCTAATTATAGCAAGTGACTAATAATATTTTTACATGGATACTGCTACCTTTTTAGTGTAGATAGTTTCATCTTGCTCAAGCATCATGCATTTAGTCCCTAGCTCTGTTGACTTATAGACATATAGTCAAGAAGTAGTTTATTTCATCAATTCAGGGGATATGTTAATATATTTCTCAAACTTCTAAAGCGATAATCCGTGCAATCTAAACCTTGATATAAGATATAAGTATTATTGTGATTCATTCTTGAATAACAGATTATAAATGGTAAAAACAAAGAATGGATTATTAGCTTTTAAAGTACAATCAAATCAGAAGGAAGATTAAAAATACAAAATATTGCTTAGCAGAAGTGCAAGAACTTTATATCTAAGCTTTTGTCTCGACATTCATATAATATTTATAATTACAACGAAAACCACTACATAAACTTAAAATACTAAAGTTACTTCAGATACTCTTACTATTAGAGTTAAATTTAAATGCTAAAATCTTGCCGCTCCAATTTTTGTCTCACCTCTCGAACCCATAAAAGTTATGGCAGGCGGTTAATAAACCCCAAAACCCCAAAACCCCAGTTACCCAAGTTGAGAGAGAGTGAGAAGTGATGAGAAATGTGCACATTTAATTGCACGTGTAAAGGCTCAATAGAGTCGTTAGATCTGATCCCCATATCCAA
>JAJKFJ010023745.1:0-11662 GCA_027382625.1 Tetmemena sp. SeJ-2015 | reverse complement strand
ATCGATAGAACGGACGCCCGCCGTGGTGGTGGAAATGTCAAAGGACCGATCATCAAATATAACTGTAAGACCTCCATTACAGAATCTAAATTACAGTAATAGTATAAATAATCAGATTTAAAGAAAATTAATAATTAATAAGGGCTTGAGGGTTATTTTAATATCTTTTTTTGGTGATTGACGATTTTCTTTTAGATTCTCTACTATAATGGTATTCTTCCTTGAGTTATTATATTTTGAGGAGAACTTGTAAATCAACTAAAATATTTTATAAGAATAAAACTAGATCATGGGTAAGGTATGAATGAAATGAAAATGCTACAATCTCCATTTTTTCCTCCCTTCTCTAATTTACATGCTCTTTAGAAACGAATATCCTCCTTGATTTCTTATTTATATATCATTGGAAAACTTTGATGAGAGTTCGAAGGATGCTTAGTTGATAAATACCCCTCGTTCTTTGGAGGCATGTCGACGGCAGGGCATAGATCCACAGGAAATAGTGTTCGTAACCCACAAACGCTTTAAGAAGTCCTTGGGAGTAGAGGCAAACCAACTTACTCAGCAAATTCTTTAGCTGCGTTACGAACACTTTGAGCAAAGGCGCCAAGAGAAACTCTAAATCCTCAATCAAGAAAGGAACAACATTATAAGGGAGGAGGCGCAGGGACTCTGGAGCCCAGAGCGCAATATTGCTCTTAACAGCCAAATGTCAAAGCAACTGAGTGGCGGGGGAAGTGGCCATAACTAACTCTCAGCTGGCAAGGGCGCTCGACTCTCCTCAGCTGTGGCTTTTACTTCACCCAGCAAGATGGATAGTGCGATGCTTGAACAAGAGAGGAGAGCACTTGAGAAGATCAAGCTGAAGCAGCAGAAGGAGTTAGAATAGATGATGGAGTATGAGAAGAAAATGCAAGAAATAAGAGACAAGAATGATGAAAAGCAGCGCAAGGAAAGAGAAAGGGAGGAGAGAAGGCAGCAAGAGCTGTTCTACAAATAGAAAGAGGCAGAAGCCAAGAAAGCAGCAGAGGAGGAGCGAAAGAGACAGATAGCACTCCAAGAAGCAGAGGAATTGAGACTGAAGCAGGCAGAGTAATATAAGAGAGATTAGGAGCTTGCAGAATAGCAAAGACAAATGGAGTTGCTGAGGCAAAAGGAACTGAAGATGAAAGAAGAAGAAAACAAGCGCAAATAATTAGAGTTTTAGCAGCAGACTGAATTGATCCTGAAGTAGCAGTAAGAAGAGGTAGAGAGAAAGCGTATAGAAATGGAGCGAAGAGATTAGGAGAGAAGAGAATTCCTTGAGCAGTAGAGGAGAGCTAAGTAAATGGAATCTGAGTAGAAAAGACTGGATAAGGAGAGGAAGATATCGCAGGTCAGATAAAAGGAGGAGGAGCTGTTGAGGCTTTAGAGGAGGCAGTTTACAGAGAAAGAAAGACAGGCCGAAGAGTAGAGACTACAGTTCGAGAGAAGGAGAGAAGAGGAAAGACTTGAGAATGAAAGGCTAGCGAGGGAGAAAGCCCAATAGATTGAATAGGTAAAGTTGTAGAATTAAATGCTTGAGGAGCAGAGGAAGGAGGAGTTCTTAAGGAATTAGAGAATTGCTGAGGAAAGAAAAAGATAATAGGATATGCAAGCAGAGCAAGAGAGAAAGTTGAGACATCAGCAGGAGATGGAGAAAAATAAGTACAGAGAAGATGTAATTAAGAATATGATATCCATTGAGGAGTAAAGGAAGAATATCATCATGGACAAGAGACAAAAGTTAGACTCAAAAGTATAAATGACTCAGTATTACAATAATCACTTAAAAAGAATATTATGACGATTGAATTAAAGCTATAATTTTGTAATTCATAATAGCAAAGAGATGAGCAACTAAGGTTGAGGAAAGAGTTTGAAAACTTAAAGAGAAACGATAGAAAGGAAACTGTGGAGAGAATACAAAAGATATAATAGTACAAGAGAGAGAAGATTTTTGAAAAGATAATAAGTGAAGATGTAAGAGCACAGCAGCTTAAATAAGAAAAGGAGGCATTACTTATTGCAAGAGGCGAGATGAGAAAGCAGGCGGATCTTCAGAAGCAAAAGATGATGGAGACCTTTGAAAAGATGAAAACAACTGGCCTAAAATCAGCTGTAAGCTTTATACTAATTTCATAATTTATTTTTTTAGAAGAAGCATAGCATAGATGCAGGCAACTCATTTTAAAACGGCTTTTCATCTCCATAGTTGATTCCAAGCACTCACCAAGGTATGACTCGTACTGATGCTAACAGTCAACATACTTTAGGCGGTACGCAAGAAGTCGGATTCAGAATAAACCACAATAGAAACAAAAATAAGTCAATGAAAAAGAGAGCGAGTAGACTGGAGGGTCATAAGTATATTGAGCAGCTCAGGTAAAAGCATAATACAGAGCTACTCCAAATACTTGAGGAAGAGCAAAGAGCAGAGGCAGAGAGGGAGAGCTAGTTAAAATAAATAAGAGATGAAAATGAAAGAAAGAGACTGGAGAAAATATTCGGTATTGAAAGAGCAAAAGCATCGGAAAGGATTGTAAACGCAAGCTCTGAGCATGAAAGAATTCTAAATGCAGAATTGGAAAAGTATGGCATGCTATGATTTTAAAGTTTTTATTTAAGAATCGCATCAATCTGAGAACCAATAGTGATTCAATTTACTTGAGAGGTAGTCTAAGTATCCTTGAGCTGCTGATTTATCAAATACTGCTTGAATGCGAATATGATCTCATCTTTCTCTCTCTTCTCCTTCTCATACATATCAGAATAATGATTGAGCTTTATTTCCGACTCCTTTATCTCGATTCGAAGTTCGTTAAGGTCAGAACCAAGTCTTTATTTTTCCTAAAAAGATTTATCAAAATTGTAAAATGCTTACACTTGCAAGTTTGCTAATATGCTTTTGCATTTCTTAAATAGTAGCTTTGTTTTTAAGTTTAGATTGCCTGAGCTTTTCGTTTATCCTTTCTAGCTCTTGGCGAATACTTTCATTAAACGATAATTAAAAATATAAATGATCATTCTCTTGGATGATGCTCGAAACAAGTTCTCGGGATAGAAAGCTTTCCTTAGCGAAATGGCTCTTAGGATATTGGATATTTGACTCAGAGAAATAGCGATAAGCCTGGCCAACCATATGAGTGAAAGGCACTGCCTCCTCATCGAACTTCATTCTCAAATCTTCATTTGTGACTGCTTAGTCACTCATGCCTCCGTACTACATCATTGGCCCTCCATCATCTGAAGAGAACTAATGGAAATGAGACCGCTTCTCTGTCTAACTTGTGAATTAATCATGGTCAATGAAATTCAGGTATAGTTAGCTTGGAGACATTTAATTAGAGGCCTTTTATATATTTAAGGAATCTACTAGCCAAGGGCACTCGTTTGGATCACTTGAGTTGTAGACATTCTTTTGAGCCCTCCTAGGATTCCACTAGTCAAGAAGATTCTCGTTTCTCATTGGGATCGCAGGCGGATTTCTAGCACTGTTTTGTAAGGAGTTGATAGCGCTCAGATTGCCTCCATTCATAAAGAACATCGCTAAATGTTCTCTCTCATCACTTTCTCCACTCTCGTTTTGAGATTATCTTAGTCTCTATGTGAGTTGAAATGCGTGCAATTCTTTTATTGAGTCCTGCTTTAATTAGAAAATACCGGTTTCAGCTTCTTGTTTACTGCTCTTTGTCTCAATAGGTTATTCTTAATTTTTGAGTATTTCATGCTTCTCTTCTAAATTCCCACTTTGCTTCTTATGGATGAGAGTATTGAAGATCTGGTTAATATTTTTATCACTTGCCTTCTTGAAAAATTAAGTCTGGCTGATGTCATTCAGAGAAAAACTAACGTCACAACTTTCAATTTTATTCTAACTTTCTTCTTCTCTTTTCTGCTAAGTTGAAATCGGCTTATTGGATCCGGCAGAATTATTCTTAGGATAAAAATTTATTTAGTAATAGATTTACAAATATTATCTCTGTTATAATAAGATTGGCTTGGTTATAAGCGGCACCATTATACGTAAAAAGATTACTTGGCTATTGATAATTTCGCAATTTTTCTTCCTCACTTTACTTGCGAGCCTATTCTCTTGCTTCAATAATTTTATAGGGATTGAATTCTCTTATCTATTTGCTAGAATTGTCAGAGTTTTAACTCTGATTATGATTGATACTCTAATTGGGGATCGGTAGTTTCTTTGCACCAAAATTATCACCCTTTTCGTTTTAATTAAAGCCTTGGGAAGAATGAGCTTGCTGCTGCTAATTGGTATCTACGCTGCTACCATGGTTATTTTTCTTCTTGGTATTGTTGTGATAACCAATGATTGGTGACTTTCTGCTGGAAGTATTTACCAGTTTTTGACTTTCAGCTGAGTATTGTTTATCAGAGAAAACTATGAAAAGATTGATATGAAGGGAGATGATGGGAATTACTTTAAATGTTTTGAGAGGCTTAAGGAGTGACTTGACTTCTCATCTTAGTGATGATTTAATTTCTTTATTATATTCCTGCATTTACTCAGTATTCTGACTGAATATTTTCCGATTATTCATTAGAATTCAAATAAAAAGTCTATTAATTCGTTTGTGCTTGATACCTCAATCCTCTGGGACAAGTGCTCAATTAGTTTCTTTGAGGTTATCATATTTTCAAATTACTTATATTCAACAACTTAGTTTCCATCTAATGCTACTTTATTCTCTTATTCGTTGAAATTTAGAATCTCTTAGCTATTATAATATAAAGTAGCAATAGGTTTTTATCTTTATTAAATATTAATTGAGAATAATTATGCTCCAAAACGAAAAGAGGGTGTCTTCTATGCGGATTTAAAAATAAAAAGAACTTCTTTGTTGTAGTTGAATTCTCTTACTCTTCTGTAAATGTATTTCTCATCCTCCAGTTCATTTTGATCCGTAAACAAAATATTGATTTATAAATCCCTGATTTGCAGGAAGCTCAAAATAAACTCCCACCTGCTGTCTAGGTATTTCTTTTGATCGATGAACAGCCCAAATATTCTGATGAAGTCCTTCCAATAAATAATAACTTGCTTATCCCTTTCTGTAATGGGGTTGAGACCCATAAAATTTAGCACTTGTGCAGACATCCCCATGTCAAAGCTCAGTACTTAGAAAGTAATCCCCTCAATAAACTTATTTGCTATAGAATGAATACTAAAATACAGAGATTGGATTTAGCAGAAGATTTTTTGAGATAGCCATATCTTTTAATGATAGACTAATACACCAGACTCTTATACAAAAGAAGGTAATAAGCAACTTCATCTTAGTCCCATAACTCATTTTAACTTAAGAATTGATTTAATTTTTTCTTTATCTAAAATATTTAAGGTTAGTCTAAGTTTCTGCAAAGTGTGTTTCTGTCTTCTCATCCCCCTCCTTCTCAACATTTTACTAAGACTCATTTAAAATTTAAATAATTAGGTTGAGTAAGTTGCTTCTTAAAGATATTAACACTTCGAGAATTGAGATTTAAATGTCCCCCACAAAGAATATAATCATACCTCTAACTTAGAGTGGCTTTAGTTGTATATTTAATCCCTTTTTAGGAGAATTATTATTCCCTACCCAATCGATATTTCTTCTAATTTATCAACTGCAATTAAAAAATTACTTTTATATTTATTTATATTCCATCTTGAGAGCAGATATCTACATAAATATCTGTCTGCTTATGCATATGAGACCTAATACTCAAATCAATTATGCGATAGAATTTCTTCACAAGAGGTCTCTCGTTGAAAATTAACAAAATAAATCAACTTCATATTAAAATCCTATCAAGTAAGGTACTTAACTTCTTAGTACATTTAATCTGAGAACCGTTCGGCAGAATCTTAACTCTAAATAATTTCTATAAGGATTAGGATTGCTTTTCAGGGCTCAAGGATTAATTAAATCTTTATAAAATGAATAAATTGGTTCTTGAATGAAGAATGAATAGATTTAACTGTCTTTCTCTTGGCTAAGTTTGCTGTCGCATGCTCAGTATAGTTGAGTACGTTTCTAGTTGAATGAATTTCCTTTGGGAAGAAACTTTTAAAGGAATCTTCGAGAGTCGTAACTTAATCACCTTGAGCTAGAGTAAGCTTTCTGGGATGCTTTAATTTATCTATTATCAGCTTTGATTCCTAAGTTGCAAGCTCTAAAGGTTGCATCTATAATTCTTTTCCAAGCTAGTTTACATTTTCAATAAATTTTAAATAGCCATTATAAGATTTATAAACTTAAGAACTCACTATGCAAATTCACATGATCCATAATTTTCCTATCTAGGCTCAGGTTCTCTTGACTTATAATTTGTAAATTTCCGTTCTTAAACTCAGTCAAAATACAAAATATAATAGCATATTTAAATGAAAATTTTCTCCTTGATAGCTTGAAACTTCAGCCTCATGCTCTCTGCTTTGGATTATTTTTGATAGCCGATGAAAGTCTTTGAAATACTTTAATTAGAAGTAGTTATTTTGTCATTATGAAGAGGACTCTGCTATGTATTCCTAGATTTTGAAATGGCCAATATGTTATTTAGTCTGGATGAGGAATTTTAGAACTATACAATATTTGCATGAGAACTTTATTCATCCAACTTCTCAATGCTTTTATTGCTATTAATAGGTTCAAATTAAGCATTCCTTTAGTCTATCTCTCTCACAGTTTTCTAAGTTTGAGCTTGGAAAAGAAATGATAGGTTCAAGTCAGAGTGGCGCTTGTTTAGAACTGATTTGTTAAATACACTAGGAAGTTTGAAGTTCTAGTTTGAAGGAGATAAGGTCTAGAGTACGTCAAACTTATTCTAACCTCCATTTACTGGAGACATTTGCAAATCTTTCCGCTAGATAGTTGTGAATTTTATAAGGTTTGGTATGAATGTGTTCTAAACTCGTAAATTTAAGCTCAACTCCCTCTTTCTTTTTTCCCTTCCTCTAGTTTGATCAGAGATATTTTTGTCATTCAGGTATTCAAAACGCAAATCATTCAATTTTTGAATGTAAACTTGAATTTTCTCACAATAAGAGTTTAGTGCAGCAATTTTAGAGAAAGAATTTTCAGCTTCATTATCTTTCTATGGGAGTTCTTTCTTCGCTAATGCATTCAAATCCTACATTATTATTTTAATTAAGATTTATAACCTAATTATTTCCTTAATTATTTAAATTATCTCAAAGAAAATAAAAGAGGATAGTTTCTGGTTGTGTCATCATTCAACTCCTCAGCAATAGAATAATATAAATAGGCTGCTAATGGAGATTTTCAAGACTTTTGTTGATAATGGGTGTAATAGACTGTGAAAAGTTAGTCTAAGTTACAAATTAACACATATATAAGAGAATTGAGATTGAAATCCACCAGACTTTAAAACACTCCAGTCATATCACTCTGATTTATAAGTTCTATTTCCTCTAACTTAGATATATTTTATAAAAATGTACAAATCTATAACATTTTCAATCGCATACTGTTCGAACTTTCCCTACGATTCTAAAGATCGATTATTATAAAATATTAAAGATCCCTTCTGCTTCTCAATAAAAATATTAAAATGTATTTAAATGAGCTGGATCTCATCTTAATTATGTGGTGTGTCTTATTTCTCTTATCTTTAAAAATCATGAGGGTTTTCTATCCTTATATAGTTTGAGAAGTCTTGCTAGACGCTTTATTGAGGGGAAGAAATCACGTGCTCAAAAGCCTTTCCGGATATCAAATCAAGTATTGAATACTTGCTCTTTGGCATGTTCAACAAGCTATAGCTCTATTAGTTGCTATTTTAAATATAATAAAATAATTCCCTATTTCTACTCTAATTTACTTGAGGAATCTTTGTTGTAATTTTGTTAGCAAATTTACTTGCAGCAATTGGAGAAAAAGTTGCTTCAGGGTAGCCTAAATTTTTCCCTTTAGATGCTAAAATATCTTAATGACTAGCCTATGGTTTGCTTTAGTTTATTTATAGCTCTAAGTTAGTTGGGCTGATAACGAAACTTTCAAATTATTTCCTACCATCGGATAAATCAAAATAAGTATTTAATAAATCTATAGTGCGATTTAAAAATCTTCTTTTCTCTATATTTTTGGAGCTAGGCTTTTAGGACGAGGTGAGATCTAAATTCGAGTTTTAATTGTCAGGCTTGGACTGGTTTGATTGCTATCTATTGAAATTAGATTTAAACTTGGTAGGACTGATAAATATAATTTGATAATGGAAGAAGGGATTTTATAAAAACTATCTTCTAGGCTGCTACTGGACATAATATTTTCTGGTTTGATGCTACTTTCATTACCAGATAGTTCGTTGATGTTTCGTGAAGGATCTTAGGCTTTTGATTTGAAGCCTGACATGCTTATTCTGAAACGATCGATTTAAGGCGGATTAATATTTAAAGGTGCAAGTTACCTCACTCGCTTAGGAGAAGGTTGGATGTCATTAAGTATTTGCTTGACTGCTTAATTTAACTGAAGTCTCATGTGCTATCCCCTAACCGTCGATAGCCTCTTGGTAATAGAGTAATAAAATGAAATTAAAAGTCTTGCTCCAAGTTTTGCTACTTATTTTGCGAATTATTTTTGAGTTCTATGAATTTCTTCCTCAGTTCTGAGAAATCCTTAGTCTTTCATTCAATTGACTGCAGCGGTCAGAGTGTTTGAGATCTGAGGCTAAGTCCTTGATAGGGAGTATTTTAGATGACACTTGATTTAGTTTTCTAGTGTTTGTAAGTTTGGATGCTTACTTTAATTTCATGAGGAAGGTGTGTCTTAGATTAATCAAGCATTTGGATTCAGGTTATAATTTTAAATATATTATCATCTCTTATTCCAAACACTTCATTTTAAATGGAGTGACTTTCTGGTTTATAAAGAAAGAAATAAAATTTAATTGAAGTTTAAATGAGGGCATTAACTCAACTAGCAGCTAATAATTTAACTAATACTTACATTACAAACAGCACATCAATTCAATAAACGCAGTCCTCCTTAAAATAAGACCTTATAAATGGGAAATTGCACAAGCACCGTCTGCTAAACTAGAAATGCTTTTTCTTAAATTTTGTTTTTATGACTGAATTGGTTTATTGTTGCGGAAATAAAGAGAACCAACCTAATGGAAAGGAAGATGAGCAAGATCTTGTAAGTAGTTTGTAATTAGCAGCTTATTTATATCCTCTGCTTTCACTAATTGTGAGCAAATGCTAAATGGAACATTTTAGAAACCAATATCAGAGATAAATGGAGGATTAGACTTGATAAACTCCCCAATGTATGAAGTTGAGAGAGTGGCTTAAAATAGACATCTTGTAGTGAATGCTGATAACTTCACTCTATCAGATGATCAACATGGACTTATCAACTTGTAAAATATCCCCATCAAAGATAAAAAGAGTAAAATACCTTATGCGCACTCGTTCATTAATTTATTAGATCTCTTCCTTAAGGATAGCAGTTTAGAATTTAAGAGTCACCAGATAGAGGGCGGATTAATTTATGAGGGGCAGGTCAAGAAGAAAACTGGAGAAAGGAACGGTTATGGGCGCTTGAGCTGGCCAGACGGCTCTTACTTTGAAGGTTACTGGGTTGATGGAAAGGCAGATGGCAGGGGAATATTCAGAACAGCAGGTGGCTAGATTCTAGAGGGAGAGTGGAAGAAAGATAAAGCTACTGGTCTTGGAGTGTTTAAACAAAGAGATGGTTAGAGTATGTTCAAGGGATATCTGAGAGACGACACTTAAAATGGAAGAGGCATTGAATTATGGAGTGATGGCTCTTACTATAATGGCGAGTACTTGGATGGCTAGAAGCATGGCCAAGGGGTTTATTACTGGGCAGACGGTTCGAAGTACATAGGTCAGTGGGAGAAAGACGAGATGCATGGAGAGGGAGAATTCGTATGGGCTGACGGTAGGAGGTATCAAGGCTAATTCTAAATGGGAATGATGGAAGGTGAGGGGATCTATGAGTGGAAAGATGGAAGGAGGTACGAAGGTCAATATCATAAGAATAAAAAACATGGAAGGGGTATCTATATTTATAAGAGAGCAATTTTCAAATATATTTACTCAGACGGAAGTAAGTACGAGGGCTAATGGAAAAATGGCTCATAAGATGGAGTAGGCTACCTGATTGACAAGCCTGGAGTTAATAAAAGAAAAGGAGAATGGTCAAAAGGACAACATGTGAGATGGATTGACTGAACTTTGAAAAATAATTTTAAAGTTATATCTTGTGACTTAAATTTTCACTAAATAATTCAACATCTTGACTAACCTCTCAGTCCATATAAGAATATTTACCCTTTCATTTCATATTTAAGTGCTGTCCGATCGCACTTTCAAACTTTTTTTCAAGTATGGATTTATTGAGATCTTGCATCTGGCTAAGATTAGTTCCTACTATGAATGATTTATTTTTCTTAGCACTTGAAGTGAAGTCGCCGAATTTGCCTTCTGGCTTTGCGGTCTGCGGAGTAGCCTAAGAAGGGTCTATCAAATAAATATAAACTCATAGGATTTTAGAATGAGTATCTGATATGTCCAGATTTATCAAGGGTGTTTTTATCTCTGTCGAAAGTTTAAGTCTCCTTCATATCGTCCTTTACTAACTAGAAATCGATCAATTAATTCTTGAGCCTATATTCATGCAAGTCTTATCCGCTGTAACACTCCCTTCCACTCAGGGGAATATCAGTTCTCTTGAAATTTGCGAGATTAATTGACTTGCTAGTTTCATCCAAATTGACTCTGAGTTTCTTGGTTCTAGGAAATTTAGTAATAGGGGCCACATCTTCATTTGATATGTAAGAGGCTGCAAGTTTCTGCCTTGCGTTTTATAGATCAAAGCCCTTGAATAGGTTAAGATTCTGTGTCACAATTTGTGTACTATCTTCTTTTTCCTGTAGTCTTTGCGGAGAGGGCTGTCTTGTATTATAAATAAATACCAGTATGTGAATAGAATTGAGGTTGAGCTGTTTACCTTTTACCCTTTTAAGTCTAGTTCATTTGTACACCAGATGCTTTGGCTTTGTTCTTGCTTGTTTCTAAGACTCTTTGAAGTTGATTATTGCTCTTTAATTGTTCCTATACTCCATGGTTGAGGAAGCTGGACATGTTCAGGGACTGGTCACTGAATAAATTGAAGCTCTAACCCTTATCTCTGACAAGTGAGTTATTTGCAGTCTTGCAATTAGCTTATCTTCCGCTAGTGGGGCAAGTCTAGATATCTCTCAGCTACTGATTAACTATTTAAAAGTTTAGTAAGAATAGACTGAGATATTTTCTTCGACCTGAGGAGTGTAGAATTCTGCATTGATAGATTGGTACTCATATTGTTATAGTTCAGCGTGCTGTTGTTCATCTCATGAGGACACATCACAGAGAATTACTATCAACATTTATTCAGATTATTATTTACTTGAGAGCAATTCAAATTTGAATACTGATCCTAAACATTAAGAATGGCAGTGACGTATTGGAAGTGAAAAGATTGATTAGGAAAAAATTAATCGTAGCGAGGTCTATCTGACTGCATAACCAGCAGTGGCAGTTGATTGATCGCGTGAATAAGAAATTTAATAGCTACTAAGTTAGTGATTAAAAAAATAAGATTGGATTCGGACG
>JAJKFJ010023744.1:0-11688 GCA_027382625.1 Tetmemena sp. SeJ-2015 | reverse complement strand
ACTGACGATCTCACTGGATTTTCAGCTAGCGAGGTCCAGAACTATCGAGCGATTCCGGGGATAAATTAAACCCTTCGTAAATGTGATTTGTATTTAATTTTGACTATCACCCTGATTCTTACAATAAATAAAGATATACTGCTACTTATTTTTACTTTTAAATCATATAGGATTTAATATGTTTTTCTCATATATCTTTTTTCTTTATTATCTTCATAAAAGCCTTCACAAATAGTTCCTCATTAGCTTATTGATTTGCCCAATCCTTGTCTCTGATTGTTCTTGAATTAAAGATAATAAAATTAATTGGCCTGTGTAAGTATAAGGATCACCATATTAATCTTTTATTTGTTTATCTACTACTCTATATGCCTGATGTTGAATGCTATTGCATATTTATTTAAATATAGAACATTACTATAATTTAATTCTTCACCTATTTACACCAATTATAAACAAGAGTCAAAATTTAACTATCATTATTTTAATATAACATAATCATAATCTTAATCAAAATTAAATCATAAAAAAGCGAATCTCTTCAAAAAATCAAAGACTTAGAGATCCCTATGAATGTAAGCAAAAAGATTCGATCAAGCATACAAGCCATACGTTTAATGCCTATGCATAGTATCCAAAGCCACTAACTCATAGGTCTCTGGAGATTTTTAATTCAAGGCTTACTAATTATTTTTCTTAGAAATTAATGACACTATATCTTTTATCCATCCTACTTACTCTTTCTAAAAAGCAATATGTGAAAAACAAACAATTAAAAACAATTAGTATGTATGATTTTTTAATTTATCATGCATTTTTTAAAAAAGTTTATATTCTTTATTTTACTTTATTAATTAATTTAGTTAGCTAAAATCTTGCGCCCGTAACGTGGCAAAAGTCTTCTTGGCGAGCAGTAAGAAGATCACCATGCCGTTACTCAATATCTCTGTCACGTTGCTTTTATCCCCGAGAATGATCTAGTTTAGAAATCAGTCGGCGAATAGTGTAGAGTACTTAATTGAAGGGTACATGGGATATGGTGAGTCCTGAAGCTGTGCGAGAAGAGCAGAACTCCCCAATTTGGATATCCTGACCCTAGATTAAAGATCCTCTCTCTTCGGATAGTAGGGCCCACAAGGAGTAAAATCGTGGATAAATCGCTAAAGGAATAGAAGGGATATGCAAGGGTATGTTACTTGGTACTAATTTGGCTTCTGAAGATAGTATTTAAGACCACTGGTATTATTGTATGTCATCTGAAGGTATCACCTAGCACCGTGGAGTTTCCTTGACCTACTAGGAGGCCTAGGTAATTTTTTCCGCCTCTAAGATTAGCCATCATTAATATAGGTCAGCTAAGGGTTATCTAGTAAGAGTCAAGAAGGTCAGAAATGTTGGTAGCAGGAGTCATAATTTGTCTACTATTCTAGTTATGCACATGCTCTATATATACCCCTATAGGGCTAATCCTTAATTCATTTAAATTTTTTAATTTTAATTAAAATATTAATAGAGATTTAATTTTAATTATATTATCTGAGTTTGCTTATTCTCTGAAAACCAATACAGAAGAAAAAAATATCAAAAATTAAAATGCTGTCAAAAATTAAATGCTCAAGAATTTTGTGCAATTCTAATAGATCAATAAAAGTTAACTTCGTTGAAATGCAAATTATTCTTTGTCGATTCCATTAATTATAAATATTCAAACTCATGGACTATCCTTAAAACAATGTCTCTCTTTTCCTAGTTTGAATGGGAGCTCGACTCACCCAACTCGATCACCAAACCCACATCTATCACAAAAACACTTAGCCAGGCATCAAGCCCAATCTCCACCATGCAGAGGTACAACACTCTCATTCATTCAGAGAGGTCTTTAGAATAGCATAGGCGAGAACAAAAGATAGTCTACGGAGTCCTAACCGAGGCTCCCCCCGTCAGTGTAGTGGTAGGTGGCTTTCTTGACTTGCCAAGTGCTACTGAGATCATTAACAAAATGCTGACTGGGGTTATTGAGTCTAGCCCCACTCTAACTCGGTAAAGCAGAGTTGTTTATTAATTTAACGATACTTCACAAATTGAATATCTTGACTTCATAAAATATATAGAATAAGTTGAATTGCTGAATATTCATATATTAAATTTATATATTATACTAGAAAATTTAAAAGAAAATAATTAAGAAATACATTTTTATGCTTCTTAGATTTCAAATGGATACTAATATAAATTAATAATTTTTTTAAATTATATTAATTATGTCTGCGGCTGATGCAGATCTCTTCTATCATCTAATGTAGCTGAGAATTTAATAAAAAATAGAATTAAATTATCAATAAAATTAAATTGAATAAATGAGTGACAGTTGAAGTGTCCAATTTAAATTATTATTACACCTTTCGATTCAGCATCAATTTCTAAGAACTTTTTATCCTTGCAACATTATCGTGGGAGCGCTCAATCAAGAATTATAAATGACACAAGTTCAGACAGAAGTGATGATAAAGATGACGAGGAGTGCGCACCAAATATCTCACTGCTGAGAGGTGAAAATGATTAAAGAAGCAACTCATTTAAATTTTTGATAAGCTATCGAACAAGCTGTTGATTAGAGGGTGAACTTCTGATTTAAACTGTCACAATTTTGCAACTCTCCATTTATTATTTTAACCAATCATTTATTAAAATTCCTACTATAATAGCTGTTTACAGAGTTAGCAAGGATGGTCACCCCAACCAATTTGGCTACTGTGTCTCAAGACTTGAAAAAGGTACTCAGCCGCCACCCTCATGCGCCCTTGAGTTTTCAGAAAAGATTACTTTTGCTAAAAATTCCTTCAGTAATCCTTAACTCTCAACTTGGCAAGACCGGGAGACTTTTCCTCATGTCAGTGAGAGGAGGAGTCTACAAGACAAAAGACTTATGAGATTGGAGTTGAGTGCCACTGTCGAGGTTTGAGAAAACGTAGCCAAAACGGCTGTATCTATATCTTTTAAAAACTATATTAATCACAATTTATAATATAATTAACTAAAACCTAAAAGTTTAGTAATCAGAAGTAATTTATCAAGAATCAGAATGTAATCAAAACTATTTTATTTTAAATACTCTATTATAATTTCAATTATAGTTTAGAATGCACAGATTTAAATTTGATTGCTTAAATAACTAATGGGGTTCGTTAAAATATAATGGCAGTTATAATTAAAAAAACCAATAAATAAGTGTCTTATTCAATAGTAATCAAAAATTATCTCTCTTCTTAAATTTCTTCACAGAACCTCTGAGACGCGAGATATTTCATGAGTTTTTAATCATCTTCTATTTAAGTGTCATTCATGCTTCATATATCTATGAGTATCCCCACTTCTAAGTTGCAAAGATATTAATTTATTGAGTTAATGGTTAATCGAATGTTCTAAAAGATATTTAAATTAGAAACAATTCAACTGCCACTGATTTTTTTCATTTTAACTTATAAAATAATTTGAATTTTGCTTTAAGCTATATTTGTAGGAAAAAACTAATTTAGTAATATTTATGGATTGCCATCAATAGGCTTTAGTTTTTAAAACCTTTGGTGTTTGAGTGTTTGTAAAGTTATTCTTAGTATATTTTAATTTTAGAATTAAATAAATGACTTCAGTTATTTCTGCAATAACAACAGTATCGACTACTAAATTTAACTTACTTGAAAGCAAACACAATATATAGAGCAAATCTTCGCACCTCCATTACGCATTCATTTCAATAAGACTCGTCCTCTCCTTTATGCACAAAAGTTTTAAAGGATTAATGTTTAATAAAGCACGGGATTTTTAGAGATTTCCATAATTTTCAATTAAAATAATTACCAACTAATTTATCAATAAAGTCACCCTTGCACAAAAAAAGTAACACTTTATGATTTATAATCCATAATTCATTAAAATTATACTCTTCCTTTTAAAGATTTTTTTCTTATTTAATTATGCTCTTTCATTTGACACTCTTTGATTAAAACAGGTTTTCAAAATTACAGCATGCCAAAATTTAATTGATTACTAAATTATAATGCAACTTCTCCTGTTAGATGCCTTCAATTACACTTATTTGAATTTAAAAGAATGGATAGAAGACGAAGATGTTATAATCATCCATCTAAAAAAAATGTATTATACTCCAACTATACGGTAGTTCGACAGAAACTGTTTCGATGTAGCAGAGTTCCTTAGCCTCAATGTCGCCGACAAGTGAGCTTAAGGTTCTTTTTTTTCTTCCATTATTGGCTCTCACCTTAAATGTCCGAGATACTTCTCCCATGGTCATAGAGAGAGCGGAGTCGTTGGAGAAATAGATGCTTGTGGAGTGGTGAATGCTGCTGTGTAGGTTGGACCCACCGAGGCCAAACAGGATGTGTCGAATTTGCAATAGAAGGTATCTAACAAGGGAGTTGTCTTGTATTTTAGTAATCAATACAATTTTCTCAAATAATAATTTAAGTTTTTATATTTTCCAATCATTTTCTTAATTAGAGATTTTATAGGAATGCAGCAGATTTTATTTTTATAAAAGTAAGCTGCTTCTTAAAGAACAAACATTAATTGGTTCATCTGCTGTAAGTGAGAGCGATGACGAAATATTTGTGATTTGTTTGTTTGAGAAAAGGTACGCCAGTGATTTAGATATTTTTGTGAATTTATGCCCTTATTAATTACAAAATGAATTTAAATTATAATGGGTTTTAAGTCATGTAAGACGCTGCAATTGGACTAGATAAGAAGTTAAAAATACAAACATTAAGTTCAAAATCAGTTATACTATAAGAGTGATTACTATTAGTGTTGAAAAAGTAAATTAAGAATTTAGGATTTATCAAAAAACTAATGTGAGTGTGACTAATTTTAGATTAAGGATCGAGATAAAGTGAAGATGAGCTAATTTTAGGTAGTTTCTGAAGAACGACCTAAATATGAACAAGATACAATAACACGTAATTTTCATTCTAAATTCGATAAGTAAACTTCCTAAATATTGTCTGATAGAGCCATTCTAACCATTTTTTCAACTTATATTTTTAGATTTTTGATCATCTAATCATATCTTCTCTATATTGAATGTATAAACTAATATATCTAAGCCTTTTCTTTTATTTTTTTCCAAAAGTAATAAGCAAAACTTATTTAAATTTTATTTTAAATTAAAAAAAATTTGAATTTGTTGATATGCGTTAGCAGTTTATCAATGAATTCTTTATAAACTTCTGCTTCAGTTGTGAGAAACTAGTTTAAAATAAATTTTTGAATTCAAGATTTGCAATTAAATGCTTTATGGGTTGAGGGAGATTAAAATAAAATACCTTAAATAAGATCTAGCTGTGTAAGTAACTTCTTCCCACTTTAAGATTTTAACTCTTGCAAATCAACATTTATATATTTTAATAACCTAATTTAAGTTATAGTATTCAATTTCGTAAAACATATAATACTTATTGCTTATCACAGAAACTATATTACTTCAAAATATATAAATCCTTTCATTATAGAAAACTTATATTTAGTTTAACTAATTTTTTGTTCTTAAATTAAAAATTAGATTAAATAAAATCTTATCATATTTAAAAGTTCAACAACTTAAAATAAAAGTTAATGCAAACTTTATCAGTGACTCTATGCACTACATAAGAAAACGAAAAATGCTTTGGCTATTAAAATTATAAATAAAATTCATTAAATATGATTTTAAGATAGGCTCAACTTAAAATTTCAATTTAATAAGTATAATATACTTGTGAGACTCTATAAATACATTTTATTTCTTCTAATAACTTTCGCTATGGTGTAGCAATATCTTTGATTTGACTATCAATTGGTTTTAAGTTTTGATAACTTTTAGCTCAGAGATATTGATTTTTAAGTAATTAAGAAAGCTTATTTAATCTTCATGAACTACAGCTCTACTTAAATATTTATTCCATTTAAATCTAAAATCAACTTAAAAATTTGTTTAATTAAATCTTCAAATAGCAAGAAATGTTAAATCTATTGTGCCATTTTTAAATGCAAAATAGCAAGGATATTAATAAAGAATCGAGGTTAAATATAATTAATTCATAGGGAGGGAAGGAAGGATATGCCTTGAAAAAGAGCTCATTTGAAATAATTAAGTTTATAATTAAGGCATTATTTATTATAATTAATTAGATGCAATTGATTAGTTAAAATAGAGAAAAGGGATTTGCAACTTTATGACAGCTTCAAAGGTTTAATTAATGCCTATCAGCATCTTGTTCAATAGCCATTCAAAATATAATATGAATTTTTTTTATACATCTTCTTCATTCACTTCTTAGTAGCAAGAGATTATTTGCAAACAGTTAGTGAATTGCAGTTAACCATTGTTCTTGAGATTATTTCTCTTTGATATTTTCACTTATTTCTCCATCACTAAGAAATTTAGGATTTTAAAGTCTAAAATTTAACAAATATGTGTAATAGTAATAATATAAATAGAAGTTTAAAATATAGTATCAGTGACGAGGAACCAAAGTTAGCTTGACGAGGAGTAGAGAGTTTAGCGATTCATAACTCAATTTCTCTGTCATGTTACGTTCATCCCCTAGAGACAATCTAGTTTAGTAATCCGTTGGTAAGAGCTGTGGATCAGAAGGGTGAGTGGATTATGATGAGTCCCAAAGTTGTACTCATGTGCTTTATGTATGCCTGGAGAAGTTATTTAATTCCATTTAAATACTAAATACAATATCTATATTATCATCTCTTAATTCCATGTTAATTTAACTTGAATTAAATTAGATCTCCCAATAAATTATTAGATATAATAGAATCTTTAATAAAAGAGAATTAATACAAAGATTGAATGATGTGTGAAATATTCTATGACATTAAAACAGTCATGAAACAAACATTTGCTTTAAAAAAAATGAGAAATAAATCTCTTGACTGCGAGATTTAATTACTTGATCACTGCCAAAGAATCCTAAAACTTCTAAATAAATAAATTATAATCAATTATGGAATTTTTTCAAGAAAAAATAATACATTCTAGGTAAAAAAATCAAGCTCTCAGCAGTACCATTAAAGTGAAAACTAAGAGAGACAAGTAGGATTCCTCTAAATTTTTAGTGGAAAAGATGAGAATTTAATAAAAAAGATAATTAAATTAATTATTAAATTCTAAAATGAATATTTCAAAGACAGTTAAGGTGTGTCGATTTAAAAAAAATTATTACACCATTCGATTCAGTGAAGTATTCTTTTTAAAAAATATTATCCTTTCAACTGTTTAATATTGTTGCTTAAGGCTGATAAGCCATTTTTTAATTATATTATTTGCTTAGAGGTCTTAACGGTGACGTCAGGAGCTAACCCGCAATTACGCCATGGAGGGTGCTTGAGTATCCATCTTATTTAGTACCCGAACTCCTGACTGTGTCTCTAATTCTGATGGCGTTAGAACTGTGCCGGCCCTTCCCGCCGACGTTCCGACTATGAAGCAGTGGAGTCAGGATGTTCAACACCTTAACCCACTGTACGCTCGATGCATTAACTCAAGCCGCAGAGGGTGGTGACCTAAATGGTTTCCTTCTTCCTGATCAACACTCAAACGGCGGCCTATATTGGTGCCTTCTTATTGAATCTGTCTTGAGAGTGTCTTGCAGGGTGTTCTGTTGCCAATGGTTGCAACCTGCATTCGTCTCATGCTTTAAGTTGTTTTTGTACTTAATTACTAAACTAGAAATCTTTAGTGACTAGCAGTTCCTCCACAAGTTGCAATATTCGCGGTCACTTTTTCACTATCTTTCTTATTTAATATAACTTTTTTTTCTGGGTATGCCAAGTTCAGAGTTATAAGCGAAACAAATTTATTAAAGACAAACATTTTGTCTCTAGGAATATGCTCTCAACATATCACGCTGATAGATGCTGTTGAGTTAATTAAAGAAAAATCTCATTTTAATTTTTGATTGGCTATCGAGTAAGATGCAGATTAAGGGTTATTTGAGCGATTTCAACTGCCACGAAGTTGCAACTCTATCGATATATTATTATAATCAATCACCGATTTTAATTAATTTTTAATTATATATAAATTCATGTGAAAAAGGCTGGGTTGCTCCTGCATTTAAATTAAACCGAAAAGCATAAATTATCATAATTTACAAAGTCTTTAACTTACTCTTCCTTTGCTCAAGATTAACTTTAAACTTTGGCCTCAATAATTTATTTTTTCCATATCTGTAATTGATTCAAAATTCTTATAGATTTTTTTCCTTCATATTTTCTCAGAGCTTTTTCTAATTCTTTTTACTTTAAAAAATGAATTAGAGTTATTATTCTTCATATGTTTATGCGGCTTAATTCTCTCTTTTATATTCGAGTTGAATACCTTTAATACTATTAAGTCATTTTAAAATTCGCCTTATTTATATTTATTTAAATTTGAATTTAAATGAGTTATTATAAAAAAAAAGAATAATCATATTATAACCTCGCGTAGATATTAGGCAAGATTAAAGCGCTCAAATAACTATTAAACATGATTTACAAAGGAAGATTAAATAGACTTAATTAGACTGGAAATTCATAATAGTTAAAAATTGATTAATTAGTCCCCACCAGACCCCACTTTCAATTAAGGGAGTTCATTGTCCGTAATGGACCGCATCACCGGCACTCTTTTGTCGTAGTAATCACTGACGAGAGGAACCGATAGCCGCAAGAAGACGCGGATTTTGCCAATTTCTGAACAGGGCAATGACCAGGAAGCCTGCTGTTACAACCCTCCTTAATTTGGGGTGTAAGCTGCTTATCACTAGGAAGTCTAATATGCCTGAGATATCAAATCTATATATCAAAGCGAGAGTGCACGCAGTAATTATAGTTAGCGGCAATAGATTGTTCATTACTATTGTGAAGAGATATATTTGCTATCGCTGTTGTTGCAGCTGACACTGGTATTTGTGTTATTATTTTATTCCCCTTTTTGGATCTTTACTTTTTTGTTTTAAAAATAATGATAAATTTTTTATCAATCTTCTTCTTCTGGAACACTTATTTAATATTGCCTTAAATAAATATTCTTACCTGATAAAATGAGTCTCTGTTGATCGGGAGGGATGTTCTTTCAATTTGAGTTTATAGATGATGATATAGGTGATGTTGCCAATATAGTAGTTGTTAATGAAATCGTTGAAGAAGAAATTTAAATTAGTTTAACTATAGTTTTAAATTATGAATCACTGGAAAAGGACTTAAAAGCAATTTATTTAAGAAAAAACAATATCTATTATTATTCATCCTATAATCCCTGGAATTTGATTAGTTTGAGCGAAAGTAAGAATTTTTATATACCACTTTTTAATTTTTTAAAACAAATTAATATAGGTAATAATTTAATAGATAATACAGTGAATTACTAATTATAAATAAATTACAAATTAATGATTTATCGCTACAATTGAAACGCCTAGATTAATTACCTTAAACTACTGCTCTATTGAAGATTTCAAATACTTTTAGTACTGAGAATAAATCACACCTCTATAAGTAAGACCAAATTCTTTCAAGTAATCCCCATTTTCGAAATCGCATACATTTTTAGCTAAAATATATATTTAAAGTAAAAATAAATCTTATTTAAAAGCTTGATCTGATTTTAATTACAGATATTTTAGTTTTCTCTCTCTGTTCCACTAATTGGGGCTTCTTACTTATTACATATATTTTGCATGATAATCGATACTATTAAAACTCTGAACTCTACATCACAACAATAAACTAAACTATTCATTTTAGGAAAATTGCAAATAAAATTGTATTTTTCTCAAAAGCACTATTATACTGTCTCTTTCTTTACTAAATTTGTATTTCTAAGAACAATTAATCTCTCTAATGTAAAAATTTCTTCAGTAAAATTATATTTAAGAGATCTCTTGCAATTTTAATCCGCATATATATATATATTATAATTAAATAAACATCTTAGAAACTTGCGTATTCGTAATCTTGTTGCTCATACTGTTTTATTTCTTCTTCCATTTAAAGCATAGCCTGCCCTTAATTTATTTTAGAAAGAGGTTTTGGTTTAGAGTAGGGAATCACGAAATCTATAACGTTCTTTTGCATTGAAAGATTGACTCCATTAAGAGTATCAAAGATATCATGATCTAAAACTTGATCTATATTTAGCCTTTCTAATGAGTTGACTCTTAGAAGACCTTCAACTAAATTTTGAAGTTTCTAATATTTTTCATCCAAAATTGGAGTCTTATTTAACTAGACAGCCATAAATATTGGAGATCGTTAGTAGAAAGTGCTCCCATTGCAAATGTAATATAGCAATACTCCAAGGGCCCACAAGTCAATTTTAGAGTTGTGCTCCGCCTTTTCATGAAATAACTCAGGTGCCCTATAATCAAGAGCTCCACAGCGTGTATAAAATATACACTTTAATTTATATTATCAAAATAAAGTTTGAATGGGTTCAATTGCCAAATAAAAATGGCGTAAGAGTGCAGGACAAAGAAGAGTAGTAGTTCATGATGACACCGACAAAAGATTAAACTTCGAGAGGTTAAACTTGGATGTCAAAAGGCAGAAAGCCTAGTCCTCCAGTATTGCTCCTTGAAATGAATGATACCTAGCATTCTGAGCGAGAGCTAGCGATGGCACCTTTTGGAAGAGATCTGAAGGCTTCCTCCCCTTCATAGCAAGTGCCAGCATTCTAGCCTAGCTTTAGAGACGACAGGAAGGGTGAACAGACGCAACGCAAATGATTTCTGAGTAGCTGAAATAAGAGTCATCTCCTTCAAGAACTAATTTGGTTTTGGAAATTTGATTAAAGTAGAAGTGCTCCAAAAGAGTCAAATGAAAGGTAGAGCAGAAGTAATCAATAGTAGATTATAGAAGACATTATTAATTTGATATTATAAAGTAAAATGAAGTTGAGTCATAAAATAATAATTCCACATTCAAAATCCCATAATATGATAAGAAAGTGAAAATAAGTTGTCTATAATTAATTTCTTTATTAAATGCTTATAATCATGCGAGTCAAACGCGAAATTACTAAAAAATAACTACATGATCCATCCTATTTCAGTTTCATTTTTACTCTAAGGTCTGGATGTAGTCACCCTTATCAGTAGTAATAGCGAGTTCTCAACATCAACTCCATCGCATAAATGTTGAGAATACCAGCGCGCTCTATACTCTCGCATTTGAAAGTTGCTTTGCAGATGAGAAAGTTAGGAGTTACAGCTGTTCCTCATCGCACTTCTAAGTTTCAGCACATCAATTATTTGATTGATCCTCAAACTCTTCGCCACTAAGCGCACTTCAGTTTGGAGTAGCGCGCGAAGATCTTCCATAGATAGTGTCCTTATCTCAAGATCTCTCCGTAGACTGTAGCAAACATCTATCGTTGAAATGGGATAACGTATAAAACTGTGAATCGAGTGAAGCGCGTTATAGACTTCACTAAGCCATTTATTATAATAATCTAAAATATATTTACACTGCTCAAGTGTGAGAGGGATAGCGTGAAGTTTGTATGTGTACAAGAAGCACGATAACATAGAAGTTTACGAGTAGAAAGTAAATATAACTACAAGTGCGTTACTTGCAGGAATCAGCGAAGACTCAGGCTTAGAAGCTTATGTCCTTCATCCTCGCTCTATCAAG
>JAJKFJ010023743.1:0-11712 GCA_027382625.1 Tetmemena sp. SeJ-2015 | reverse complement strand
TGTAGATTACTTCTTTTTGTTGTTATAAAAGTCGTTTCTTTACAGATCATAGTTTATTTTCAAAAGCTCATTAATTTGCCATATCTTCACCTTACTATCGAACACGTTATCATAGTTCCCTAGTACTTATAATTATCATCATAAATACAACAACATATTTGAATAAATGTACTTTAGTCACTTAATGATCTATCTAACTTTTTAAAGAGTGCTTTGTAGCACTGAGATTGTTATGATTACGAGAATCCACATGTAAATAATATAATCCTTGAAACTACTGCTGTACTTGGAGTGCAAAAGACTATCAATTAAATTAATGGAGATAAAAGAAGTAAATTTTAAATCTCTGCCCTTTATTGAATTTGATGGCTATTAATATTTCAAGCTTTTCATCAAGATGTCCTCAAATATTAAAATATAAAAATATTTGGTCTTTAGAAGCATGTAGACTCTGATAACCCTCCTACAACTTTCTGAAGTTCCTTTATTATCTCTCGATATGGACCTTCTAATCACTCGTCTTCTAGAGTATTATCTCTAATCTTCTTTTCATGCGAGATATTAGAAATTCTTAAAGATGAATTAAAGATGGATTTAGGTTCACAGTATCTTAGTTAGTGATAGATGTTTGAGTTTGGAAAACTTAATACTTATTGATGGTGTCCTTATTAACTAGAATAGATTTCCTACCCATCAGTTTCTTTTCCAATATACTTTATTGCTGCTGATCTCGCTGAGGGTTTTATTCTTTCTTTGTAAGACTTTTAGATATTTGCTCTGACTCATTTACAGTTGGAAGTGAATTGTGGAGATAGCTTAACTTCTATAGTTTCCTTAGAGGGTTTTTCAAATTAGCTTCTCTTTACTCTAATGCTTACTAAAGGTGCTGCCTGTTCTTTAAGTCAAATTTATTATGCTGAGGCTAGGATTTGAGTTTGATAGTGTCATCAAGGCAGTAGTCTTCGTAGATATTCATGTTCTCAAGACTCCGGTCTGTGTCCATTGAAGAAATTGTGTGGCTCAAAGAACTTACTCAAGTAATTAATTAGTCCTCAACATAAATTCAATGTGAAGAACTTATCTCCTTATTCTTGCCTCCTTCACCCTCTGAATCAACTGTAACATTTTAAATTAAGAAAGTGGATAAATGATTGTATGAGTCTCCTCTGTCTGCTCGTGCTGCTTTCTTTCGATGGAATCTAGACTCTGACTGAGGGCAAGTGCTGGCTCTCTTAACAGTTCTTTAACATCCTTAGTTTCGAAAGCAAGTCTGAGTTCGTTCAGCTTGAAGAAAGGAGTGATGCTTGATTGAATAAGAAAAAACATATAGTTACAATCATTTAAGATTAAGAGATGGATAATTTCTTGCAAACATTATGGAGGTAATTATCTTTTCCAACTGCAAAGTCAAATATGTTGTTGTCAACGTATAATTTATTAAACTTGTTCACATTTCAATAAAGTAAATTTCTTCTTCTAAGATGAACTTTGAGATGACTCTTAAGATTTGAGACTGTTCTTGCTTTAATTAGCAATTAAAGCATCAAAACTGAAATGATTACTCTTGCTGTTGTAGATTTGATTTTTGGAACTGTTTAAGAATCTGCTGCCTATTTCTGGGAGAGCAGTACTCCCTGCCCTCAGTTTCTTGGGTGTATCCTAAATCAAGATGCTTCTATCTAAAGAGCTCCTCATACTGCTATCTTCAATTACAGTTGCCAAATTCTGATAAGGGTTTTAAGTTAAGAAGACCTGGTCGTTTTAGTTCTTCAAATTGCTCTGCTCATTTATAGTTGAGAGCTTTCTTATTAAATTACGAGTTTTCTCATTTACTATTGGCATGGAGGGCATTAGGATTGATTTTCTATTAGCTAGTTGCTACTCTCTCTACTTCTACTCTGCCTATTTTTTGTCAAACCTTTCTCGCCAGTTCGACTCATCAAACATTAAAAAAAGTATAATACAAATATAGCTACTTAATTTTATTTCTCATACCTTTTCTGAAACTGGTCAAAATTATTCTCCTGATTAATTGGCACTTGCCCTAACCCTATAAGCGTCTTTGGTCCAATGTCAAGTTCTGGTTCAGCTATCTCTTAATCCATGTACCTGTATTTCTGATTCTTGATTGCAGAGTAATCCAAATTAGAAAGGATGGATCTCGAGTTCTCTCTGTCGCCCTCATGAGTTCCATTCTTCTGCCGCCACAACTTCAAGTATTTATTGCTCTTGACTTCATCCATGTAGTGCTTCGTGTTGGGCAAAGATTCTTCTTGCCTCTTAAGTCTTTGCATATTCTTTCGCTGCTCTAATTAAAATAAATTCTGATCTAAATTAAATATGTTTTGCTTTTCGGTGCCTGCTGCATTATTCTTGGGCTCTTTGGTTTTCACCCTCACTTTGCCAAAGCGACGCATGTACTCCTAGTATTCTGGATCTTCATCTTAGCCGATTGATTTATTCTCATCAGTAGTGTTATCAAAGCTATCATTTCCATTTGTGGTGTCCTCAAAGAACATTTTCTTATCTTTGGTCAGCTCTACCATTATGTCAATTCTGTTTCTTTCATCTTCTAGTCGCTTCTATTCTCTTTTCTCCTCTAATTGCTTTCGCCTCTCCTCTCTTTGCTCCTGCTGTTTCTTGCTTATCCCAATCACCAATTTAAGTAAAAAATGGATGAATAAGATAATTTATTTCCTAGAGATGTGTTTTAAACTAAGAGTATGAATTTACTTTCTCTGTAATCCTTAGATGGGCTGAATTGTTCTTTCTAAATGAGTTAAGAAATAAATTTATTGCTAATGACTCTTACCTTATTGTTCCTTGACTTGAGAAGCAGAATTATAAATGCCATTCCTGCTGTCTATTATTCAATTTAAACTTGGCAATTACTTTGAAGATCTTGAGCAAAAGATTGACTCTACTACTGAGTATAATCGTCATCTTTTAGCGAATCGAAGGTAGAATTCTTGTTTAGTAAATCTTGCTTTTTCTCACTCCATTCATTAAATTAGCATAAAAATATTGATAATGTTTCAGTTTATGACTGTGATTGCTATCTTACGAGGTAAATATCTGCCTGTTCTTTGATGCTTCGAAGTCTCTACATTTATTTATAAGAATTATTTCTTCTTATCCTCACATCACTTCAGAGAGAGCAATCTTAAGTAGATATTTTAATAATAGAAACATACCAAAAATAATTAAAAATTTCGGTTAATAAACACCTTAAAATTTTTGCCGATTTTGTGATATAGTATGAATTTTAATTAAAATCGGTTATTGGCTAAAATAATAAATGGAGAATTGCAACTTCGTGTCAGTTGAAATCGCAGATTCACCCCTGATATGCAACTTGTTCAATGTTCAATAGCTTGTATCAAATTAATATGAGTTTCTTCTTTAATCATCTTCCTAGCACCTCTCATCATCGAGATATGATGTGCGCATTCCTCTTCATCGTAATACTCATCTTCATCTAAACTTGTGTCGCTTATAACTCTGGACAGAGCGCTCCCACATAAAAGTTATAAGGATAAAAAGTTCTTAGAATTTGATGCTGAATCGAATGGTCTAATTATTATTTAAATCTGACACCTTTCAATTGTGACTGATTTATTTCATTTTAATTTAATATCTAATTTAATTCTCTTTTTGATTAAATTCTCAGCTATAATTAAACCTTTTATAAAATTTTTTAACAAGTTTTAATTAAAAATTGATACCTTGACTTTAGATTGTATTGTATTGCCCCTCTTTTTAAGAAGAAATACGTAATTTGATGAAATTTAATTCGAATAGTTAAATTCTACGACTGCGGCTGAATCCAGAATAGGATATTAAATCTAAAACTACAAAAATACCACAAAGAATCTTTGTGGCTACTCATCGTACCTCCTTCGAAATTTCTCCCTCATAGACTAAAGAGAGATAACACAAACATTTATCACTTAGTTGAATAGCAAGCAGCAATTTAGCCCTAGTCTTCGTCTTTTAAAGGCTGCAGCAGCCCTCATATTAGGTTTATAGTTAGTAATATGTTTTTAGAGTAGTTTTTATCTTGAGAGGTCTTCCTCAAAGATTTTGGGATATTTAATTGGCGGGCTTAGTAATTTCCTGCTCTAGAATTTCTGATCACTACTTATCCTGGTTAAGTTTGTTCACCAAAGCAGGCGTGGCTTTGGTCTTGGGTCGGTAAGTTTTGAACTTAATTTCCTGAAGGTTGTCCTCCTTCTGCACAGTCATCATACTAAATGTAAATGAAGGCTGCGAATGATGAGGATTGAAGAATCAATCCGGTGATCTTTCTCTTTTTATAATGGACGATCGAATATTCCCAAGATTCGGTTTGGTAGTGCTAGGGTGCAATCACGGTTTCCTCTTCTATAAAAATGGGTATTAAAACATATGAATAGAGTTATTATATCTTCTGTATTGACGTTGATAAGTGTGATCTTGTCGGTTGTCTTAAGAATAAGGTAGGGCAAGTCATAGGGGTGGTATCCAATCATCTTGAAGAGAATATAAAGCTCTCTTACCTTTAAATTAGAGCATGTTGTTGTTGCGTGTTGAAGAAATGTAGCTGAAAGACTTGATAACTGCCTTCTGCTACCGATCTATCATTTTGAGTTCATGGTCGCCCCAAACCGACCCAACTATCAGGTCGGGAGATAACTCCACGAACGAAATTATAGGCATGTTCTCGAAGTAGTGCTCGTCCTCCTTGTACCTTAAAATAGTAGAGAATATTTAATTTAAATTGAACATGAGTAAGCATGTTTACTTGAATGGTGTCCTCGCTGTCTTCTTTTATCTCAGCGAAGTAAAGCCCTACCACAGTTGACACTGCATACTCGTCAGACCTGAGTGTCTTTCTAAAGTCATAGATAACACAAAAGTACACGAAGTTTTGTATAAATGTGTTAGATAACTCTGATCTTAATTTTCTGAGTTTCTTGGCAGACGATTTCCCCGTTATGAATGTTTTTTATTTGGACGATGTTGCCTTGCAAAAAGAATATCACGTAATTTTTGAACAACTATAAGGATTTCAATATCATAAATAGCATAAGCTATTAAAGTTATGATCATCCATCTTAATTTGTTTTGAGCTTACCGAAAAGAAGTTCATAGTCTTGGTGGTGAATTCCTTAATAGCAATATAGTTCTTCTTTGCGTGGAAGGCTTGGGTCTTGCAGTTCACATTAGTAAAGAGCACATAGTTGCCAGCCACCAGACCCTTCTTGTTGAACATCGGTAGGTCATTTCAAATTCTAAACTATACACTTACATTTGTAGGTTGAAGTTAAACTTCTTCAGAAGCTTCATATTATAGAGTATATGAGAACATTGCATTCATTCATTTTATTCATTCTCCTTGAAAAAAGAAGGATGTTTTATTGGGCGTCAACCATGATGAATCTTCCATCCTTAGCCCTGAAGAAGGTCTTGACTTGCTCCGTGTCGTTCATGGGTATATCTCTAACTTGGAAGTCTATATTATAGGGTTCCTTTTTCAAGGGGTTGGCTATAGCCTGAATAGAAACTTAGCCAGCACTCGCACCACTGATGATGTTGCTGAACTTTCTACTCTTGGCCTAGAAGGAGGAAGAAGTAGGTTTATTGACAGGCATACCCAAGAAAGCATGCAATTCCTTGTCCAAGTTACTCGGCGGCGTGTTAGGATAAGTGCAATCAGTCGCACTCTGATCCAAACCTTGAGTCGCTAGTTGGTTAGTGGTGTCGATGTTAAGTTAGGGTGTGTCGCCCGAGTTTAAGCTCTCCATTAAATAATTCTGCTGCTTTTTCAATAATAAGATGAGGTGAGAAATTAACAAGACACTATATCCACTCAATTATTAAAGTGACAAGCAAAAATAATAGAAATAGTCAATAAAGCAATAAAGCCAATGATGTCATTCACTCTAAACATGAGGGGAACATTAGGAGCAGCCAAAAATATATCAATAAGATTATAATATCCACTTGCTTCGAAAGATAGATTTAACATCACCCACCACTCTCAATCAGTTCTGAATCATCAGGCTATTGATAGAGATGAAATGTGGAAGATAGATGGATAGATAGTTATAAGGATATTGAGATATTTTAATTTTCTAATCTATTCATGATTTAGGAAAATGTTATAAATAATGTCACTTTAATTGGGAGATGATAATCATGATATGCCATGCGAAATGTACTTCTACACTCACGACCTTTATTTCTAATTTAAATTTTACCTTGAAGGAATCATAGCAAGGAAAGTCAAATTAATCTATGCGTTCCGCTTATCAATAGCCCTTCTTGCGATTTGGTTCATTCTGTACAACATTTGCGTACATCACTTTCACGTTAGGCAAAAGGATAAGCTCACTACTTCAATATACTACTGCATTTATTATAATGCTTTTAAAGTAATGGAAGTTGGTATATGAATTTTAGGGTTGGGGTTGAGCAAACTTACCAGAGACATTTTTTCTAATTTCTCGTAGTTGAATGACAAGCATGCAGTAGCATATATAATAGCTTGGTTTGATAATCTAGCCAACCTATTCATATACTTAGGCTGTGTAATCAAAATCTTTATGTGGGTAGATATCATCCAATTTAAAATAAGAGCTATATAGTATCACTCTAATGATGGTGTACTAGAAACCAGGAAGAGATGCCACCATCGAAATTCAAAAGAGAGATTTCAATAAAAGAGAAAGAAGAGTGCTCGTTCTCATGATAGCGTTTTTCATAATTGGCTTAATAGTCTAAGTATTTGCCTCAACTGTATGGGCGTAAATGTCATTTATATCTATTTAGTTATATGAAAATAAAAATTGGGCTCCTGTTTGTGACCCTTTCTACCATGCCCTCACTCTAATGGTACTACTTTCAGTACCGACCTTAGCTCATCCAGTTTTAAATTCATTTCACTCACTTATTAGTTGTGTGCTTCATCTTTATAAGAACAGCCCTACGGAGGAGATCCGAAGCCTGGCGTACTCAGAAAAAGTACACGCTTACCATGATGATTGTTACTCAGATCTATCTTTTAATCACATTAGTCAATCAGCTCTTCACACCCTACCAGAAAATCAGCAACCCAAATATTCTTATTTATTTCTTCTTGCAAAATCAATGGATAGACTCCCTCTGGAGATGAAGAGCAACTGTTTTAATTCTTCATCAAGTTTAAAATATTCACTTTTACATGTGATTGATTGATAAAGTATGAAAAAAAGTTCATTTCTTTCATCGCAGTGTATACCTTGACACTTCTAGTTTGGTACTTGCTGTCCCAGGTACCTGATGCTTTTGCTTTCTATAGTGATTTAGACGGCAGAAAGTTTTCCATATTCTAGGGTAGAGTAGTGCCCTCCACAGTAGATCAAGTTAAACTTTTCTGCAATAGTTTAATTAAAGATGTGATACTGTAATTATTTAGGAGAAGATCAAATCATTTGTATATTTCAATATATTTTAAGAGTTGACTACAAAGAGGATAGTGATAAGATAGGAAGCCTATCTCTCCTTTTGCAACAAACTGATAGCTTCCTCTAGTCTAGATAGAGAACGGGCAAGTTTTCTACATCAGTCAACAGATTTACCAACTAACAATCCCTCATTCAATTTCCTTGAGCAAACTACAATCCTCTAAAACTATAACACTATTCAAAATCCAAATATTAAAAAATGTTAGATTTAACATCACCCATTCATCATCCCTTTTCTATAAAATTAATGACTGTTAAGCAGATTGTCTTTTCTAAATTATGAAAGATAGATGGATATTAAAAGGATATTGAGATATTTGCTTATCTAATTATTAAAGATTCTGGAAGATTTTATAAGAATGACAGTTTCATTGTACACTGGTAATGATGACGTTCTTTGTGAGATGTATTTCTAAGCACACGACTTTTCTGTATATATTTTTAACCTTGAAGGACTGATAGCTCGGAAGGTTAAGTTGATCTACTCTTTTCGCATATCAATAGCCCTAATATCTAGTTGGTTCATTCTTTACAACATATGCGTGCATCATTTTCATGTGAAACAAAAAGACAAGCTCACTACTTCAATTTACTACTGCATTTTAAAATTTAACTCGACATTTTGGGTTTGGGGTTGAGCAAACTAACCAGAGACATATTTTCTTGCTATTCATAGTTGAACGACAAATATGTTGTAGCTTATATAATAGCTTGGTTTGACAACCTAGCCAACCTATTCATATACACCAGCTGCATCATCAAGATCTTAATGTGGGTCGACATCATATTAAATTTAAGCTTTATCACACTGATGATGATCTACTAGAAACCTGGAAGAGATGCTACCTTCGAAATATAGAAGTGAGAATTCAATAAGCGAGAAAGAAGGGTGCTCTCACTGTTAGTGGTTTTCTTCGTAGCTGGTTTGATAGTCTAAATAGCTGCATCTTCTCTATGGATGTCAACTATTTCTTTTGTATCTAAATGGAATTTTATTAGGGTGACAGTTTGCGACTCCTTCTATCATGCCCTCACTCTAATAATCTTACTTTCAGTGCCAACTTTGGTGCATCCAGTTATAAATTTATTACACTCACTTATTAATTCATTACAGTTGTGTGCTTTGTCTTTGTAAGGACAGCTCTTCGTAGGAGAAGCGAAGCCTGGCGCATTTAGAGGAAGTACACGCTCACTATGATGATCGTTACTCAGATCTATCTCATAATCACCATAGTTAATCTACTGTTTACACCTTATCAGAAATTTTGCAATTATAAATTTTTCAAGCAAAATAATTTATGAAACTAAATGGCAAACCACCCTCTGGCGATGAAGATCAACTTTACTAATTCATCATCAAGTTTAAATTAAGTTATGTGAATTTATCGATTGAGTGTGTAAATAATACGTCAAGTTCATTTGCTTCATTGCTGTTTAGAGTTCGACTATGCTTGTTTGGTATTTGCTGTCTCAAGTACCAGATACTTTTGCGTACTATAGTGACTTAGATGAAAGAAAATTTTCCATATTTTAGGGGACAATTGTACCCTCCACGCAAGAACAAGTTAAACTAACTTTTCATTTGATGATGAAATGAAAGTATCTGCTGATTTAGTTTAGGAGAAGATTTGCAATTGAATAGGATTTTAATTTTATGCTAAAAGAGTTGACTACTAAGAGGAGAAGGAGGGGAGTCTCTCTCAACTTTTAGAGCAAAAAGACAGCTTCAGCTAATCAAGATCACGAAAGGGCCATTTTTCCTCATCAGTCAATAGATTTTCTCACTTGCTGGAGTCAATTACTTAATTTACTTGAAAATTCACAAACCCTAACATAACTTTAACACTATCTAGAAATCTAATATTTTTTAATTTATTTAATGGGATAAGTACTTCAGGACATAATATGAATTTAGCTTAATTTTACAACCAATTTGTTTTAATTGTTTCTCATGGAATAAATTTAAGACCATAAATTAAACTAAAGATTTGTTTATTGCATTAGGAATCTTCTAAGTCTTTGCTGGTATAACTGAGTTACTTTAAGGAGTAGAGATTCCATAGTTATTCAGTCATTCACTGAGGGAGAGTAGCGACAGTAGGGTACTTCTGTGATAGTCTGTCGTACCACTAGTTCAAAACTATCTTCTCATTTTCGTCAAGGCAGTCCTCCCACTTGTAAACACTTATTCAAATATATCTCCTCTAAATTAATCTCTATAAGGAGATTACTAATCTCTGTCCATGAATTTCTCATCCTTGCTCATCTTAGCTAGTGCAACAGTAGCATCTCTGCCTGCAAAGCAGTTGTAAGCTCCACCTGGCTTGTAAAAATCTGCGCCACTCACATCAAACACCAAGCCCTTAAGACTCAGATACACCTTGGCGTCATCAGAGCCGTTGTATTTGCGCAGTTCCTCTAATGAGAGTTGGGGAAGGGAGGATGTGTCTACCATTTTCAAGTTGTTCTTGGTGAATAAGTTTTCAAGTTTTAAATTGTATACCTCATCACACTATTCTCAACCAAAATAGAACACACACGAACATACTATCTATAGATGTTTATCTATCCTTTGTCTTTATTAAAGTAAAATAAATAATCAAAATGACAAAAAAGAAGGGACAGAAATCCAAGATGGAGATCTTCATGTGGGAGAATTGTGAAGACTACTACAATAATGTGGGCTACTCCAAATTCGTGTCCTTCGCATGGCTTCAAATATTCAGACTGATAAAGAGTCTCATACTGCTAGTTACTCTCATATGCATTCTCTACATTACAGCAAGGAAGTCATTCATCTACCTCAATTTAAAGTATAACTCATCATCAGAATTATTATGGATTTGCACTTCATAGTTATTTGTGTAGATCAATTTCTATGCACTTGTATTCACCTGTTTTGCAATTGTCTTGCTCTTTCTCTCCTCAGGACGAAAGAGAGTGGAAAGGATTCTCATTATAATTTAATATACCATTTTTATTAAGCTAAGTTTTCTTTATTCTAATAGAAGAAGACGGAGTTGTAATTCCCGAGGACGAGATCTCGCACCTATGGAAGTATGCAGTATTCTTTTACCAACTAGCCTGGCCCTTTGTGATATCCTCGAACGTGGTGTTCTTTGGTTTGGTCCACGAAGAAGAAATCTGCCAAACTTATATCGACTTCGGCTTTAAGAAGTGGAGAGGAGCCATCCAAGTAATGACTGTGGTTCTCCCACTAATATTCCTGCTTGTAGACTTTCTCTTCAATAAGATTGTGATGTCTTATAAGCAATCACACTCATGTTGTGATAGTTAATTAGTCATACCGACATTTAGCAGTTTCTTTCTCGTTGATAGTGCTGTACCTGTTCGTAGCTTTTGTAGGCTCAGGGTTTCAGAACAAGCCGGTGTATGGGGACAAACTTGGGTTCCTGACTCACAACAATTACCGCTGGGAATCGCTCAGCAAGAATCTAGACGCAGATGCCTTGGCCCTTTTAAACCACTGCAAATAAATCATCTCATCATCTTATAAAGAAAGAGGAAGAATTTAAAAGAAGCAAGAACGACGTATATGGAGATTGGCAAGACAAAGACGACAACATTGAAGTAGATTGGGGAAAGAACTGGATCACTATAGCTACTATGATTGGTTCGTTGATTCTTGGACATCTGCTTATCGTTTTCATATCCAATTGGAAGGCGTAAAAGAAGAAGACACCCAATTCAATAGCTTACAAAGTATCCAATAAGTATAAGCGTTTCTTATGAAGTAGAGAGTGACGGGGGCATTGATGATCTAAATGCTAAGAATAAAAGAGACACACTCACTTAGCTCCTCGATGACTCAAGGGACTCTATAAAGTCAGATCATAAACACAATAAACTAAAATGATGCTCAACTTCAAAACTATGATCGAACTCACACATCACGCATATATCACATCCTGCAATCTTATAATTATACCTTCGAAATTATCAATCCTCTTTAGAAGCTTTTTCACTGCTAACTTTGATCAATTATTTCTTCAATTATTTCTTGATTCTCAATACCAAGATCCATACTTATTTGCCCTTCTAATGTAAAGTATTTTAAGGAAGTGGGGGCCTATGTGAATTATTATTAAATAAGAAGATCTATTTAGCAAAATGGCCTCAACTGGAGAGAAGAGAGTGAGAAAGATCAACACCAAGAAGAAGTTCGTTGCCGATGGAGTTTTCCAGGCTGAGCTCAACGAGTTCC
>JAJKFJ010023742.1:0-11726 GCA_027382625.1 Tetmemena sp. SeJ-2015 | reverse complement strand
ACTCACCCACCAGCCAATGGATTACCAAACCAGAAAGCCTTCAGGGAAAGGGCGACCGGTGCCTAGTGCCGGTCGTGTGCGTCCTGAATTTTAACTTTCTAATTTAATAATTAAATTTATTAATGTAAATGTGGTTATAAAAGATAATTTATATAATAAAATTAGGGAAAGTAAGTGATGCAGGTTATTAGCTTTCTCCATTATAAGTAAATTTAAAAGTAGTTGTGAGAGAGTAAGTCCCGCAGGTTGGCATTGAAGAAGTTAGGGGTTCCATAAAATTGAAGTTTAAAGAATCCGAACCAATTTTGTAATTGTAGGTAACATTTTCTTTAAATTAGTAACTATTGAGTATGCTATCTGAACAACTTAGCAAATTAAGAGAAAAAGTTACATCTCTGTTCACTGACTAAACGTAGTCAAAATTATCATCATTATTAGAGTAATATTTCTATTGAAATCTAATTAAAATTGTAAATAATTTCTGCGAATTTGTATAATGATGCCATTTATGGAGAGAATTTAATTCTGAAAAAAAGGCCGAGTATTTTAAATAAACTGTCGATAAATAAGAATTCATTAATTTGTAATTAAATTGAGGGGGGAAATGAGAGCTTAAGTTTGCCGAAGCTGAACGATTAAAACTTTACTTCACTTATATTCAAACTTCCATAGAATTCAGTGGCTAAAAAACATCAATTAAACCTAAAACCTCAAAATGCTTATGTTTAAAATATTTTTATATTTCATATTTGATTAAGTGGGAAGAACAAAGCAATAATTTTTCCTTCTATTATCCTTGTAGGGCTTATTTTACATATTAGAAATCTTATAGAAGTAGTTAGAGATGGAGACCTTAAAAGCTTGATGACAAGAACTAATCAAATTAGCATACGCATAAAACTAGGATATATCCTATTGTAAATAATTCCATCTACTATAAGAAATTATTTTGTCCTCCTTTGAATTTATTTGTTGGTTTATTTAAGGATGCTGGACCCTTTATTCAGAATTAAATTCTATCCTATACTCATTCAAGATATCTCTCTTGAATGAAATTTTCAATCCAATTAATAAATATTATTTCTGGGATAACTTATATTAACTTACATAAGGAATTTTTTAATTTGTAAAATTAATCATCAAGATAAAATTACGCTACTGCTACGAAGTTATAAACTCCAACCTGATCGCAATTTGAGATAGTAGATTTTTGAAAGGAAAGAATTAAAATAGAATACAGTTGCCTGTGTATGATTTTGCAAATTGAGTTATCTTTCGTGTGGGTTCATTCTCATCGTACACCTGAAAAGTTAGGGAGAGAGTCTCTGAGCAATAAGAAACTGCATAGCTGGCTAAATCTATTTTGAAATCTTGCTTTCTGTAGTAAGTTAAAGTCTAATAGGCACTTTTCCTAGCAAGGCTTCTTATAATTAAGGGTCCACCTACAATAAAATGAAATAGCACCTATTATTTAATAATCAATGCTGTTGTAGTTAAATTATAATATTTAATTGTTTCTTTGAAATAAAAAATATAATTTCTCAAATCTTATAGGAATGAGTATTTGTCTCCACTTTCTAACGTTGAATAACTATTGGGATTAAAACCAGTTCCTGAATTAAACTTCGTTGGGACTACTCCTGGAATGTACTCAATTATATCAAATGTTGTCGTAATGTGCACGAATACAAATTAATTTATATTTTTTATTTATTTATGAACTATGCTCAGGTTTGTTTTAAATACAATGGATCACTCAATTCTGCAGTTGACCAGCTTACTAAGAAGGATGCCTTCCTAGAGGTATATTAGTTACTCTGTCATTAATATACAATATAATAGTCTTTGCCCTATAAAGTAATTCATAATTTGGCCCTGCAGGAATGTAACACTTTAAAGTAATAATACAACTTTGGAAAGTGAGAGCATTAATAGATGTGGAAGTTATTGATATAGATGTACTTGGAGCATTTGTGAGAATATCTGAAGTTAGGGAGTAAACAGAAGAAAAGGCTACAAAATCTATGCTAATCTTTCCCTAGGAGTCTGTTTTCTCATAGAAAAATTGGTATTATTAACTGCTTGGGATGTATTCAGCTCCCAAACATTTGTATTTATAGCCTGTTTATATTGTAGCATCTAAATTTCTAAATTTAAAATATAATATTTCGATATTCTTCCGATGGAGTAATTAAATATTGCTTAGACTTGAACGATAACAGTAAATAAAAATGAGAAGTTTGAGGGTTATAATATTTTATGCTTATAGTTTATTTAAATAACATTCATTTTAATATGGACTAATTGACTCAACTTTTATTCAAAACATAATTTAAAATATAACAATGAAAATTATAGCAATTAAATCCTTAAAATATAGCATTTATAATAAATACCTTAATCTCTTAAATTATGGAATTTAAGCAAACTATATTGTTACTAAATTACTTTCAATATTACTTAAAAATAATAAAAAATAAAGTGCTCGGTGTAAGTTCATATCTTTAAAGAATAAATCCCATGACAGTCCCTTCGTCATTTGAGTAACACATTAAGATTACTTAACTTGATTCATCACAGGATATGCTTTTGATTGAAACTGAGTTATCTAAAAATGTATTTGTTGAAGAACTGCTCAATATAAATAAATTAGAAAACTGTAATGCCAAGTATGGTAAAAAACACCATCAAATTTATAAACCACAATCCGCAAATACCTTCTTGTTAAGTCCTGATAATAACCGGAAATTATTTAAATATTTCTTTGTATTAAATGAAGATATAATCAACCTATTGTTCTCTGAAATAAACCTCACTCATTTCGCATTATTGATTAGTAGTATATTTATAGCATTAGAATTCCCAAATAAAGCTAAGAGAAAAATCTTCTTTTTATAGTTTAAAATATACGTAACCTTAGTCCTATTGATTTATATAAATGGAGAAATAACTTTCTCAGAATATTACAATTAAATTTAATTAAAAATGAAGGTGAAAAATAAATAAAAAATGTTGATTGGATAAATAGTAGACTTTTAAATATGCCAACTAAATTTAAATTCAACCCTCGATATAATTTATTTTCATTTAGAAATCTACAAAAGGTTGGCACTCTTTCCTATATATTAAATTGAAAAATTCATAGAATTGTCATAAATATCATAGTCGACTTTGAAATTAAATATATTAAAATATATTGATCAGAGCTCTAATAAGAGCATACGCATATTATTTACATTTATTCTAAAAATCTTTTTATTTTATAAACAAAGTATTGATTCATTGAAACAAAAAAGTTTCCATTATTCCCAACAGTTATTCCCACTCTCTAAGGAGTTGTTGTCGTATAGATTAATCTTTGAGCGGCCAAGACCTTCCCATCATAATTCATTATACTACAGAATTTTATTTAAAAGAAAAAAAATACTTATTAATTATGGGTAATTGTTCTTATTCTTCTTCCTACTGTAATTGTTCCTTCTTTGAGAGAGATTAATAAAGCGGTATATAGTTAAAAATTAACTATTGTAAATTTCTTTATTTTTCCATTTCCACATATTTATTTGCATGTATTATTCAAACCTTGAGGTCTTTGTTTTTAGATAACAATAGCGAAATTGAAGCAGCTACCTCCACTTCAGTCTACAGGTTAGAACTGAAATAGCAAATCTTATTAAAAAATGGAGAGTTTAAAATATGTTAAAGACTTGCAAAAGATTAACAAATATAAGTTAAGATTATGGTAGAAGTGTTCAAATCTCTTGCACAAAAATATTTTAATAAACTTAGAAACTCCAACCTGGAGGCTGAAGTGGAGGGAGCTGCTTCATTTTCTCTATTGCTTTTGAGGGAAAAAAACCTCAAGGCTAGAAAGAAATATGTAAATAAATATGTGGAGTTGGAAAAATAACGAAATATACAAAAGCTAATTTTTAACTAGATATATACCGCTTCTCTCTCAAAGAAGGAACACCCACAGTGAGAAGGAGAATAGCAAGAAGAACAATTACCCATTATTAAGTATTCTAATTTATTTTCTTTTATATTTTTAGATAAATTTAATTCCTAAAAAGAAGATAATTTTAAAATTGTTATTGAATACTTCATTTATTTTTGTTAATTTAATGAATAATATAAAGATTTTAAGTAATAAATTTAGAAACCAGAGTCAATTAATTCTATTGAAGTGTTTGATATCCTTTATCTGCATTTTAAATAACCATTTTTTCTTAGCCTTTTGAATATAAATGATAACTTTTAGTGAGATAATTTATTTCCCTAAAAGAAGCAAAAATAAAGAAGTATTAAATTTTAACTTCATAAAATGAGAATAAATTAATTTGTGTGAGCTTGCTATTGAATAAATCCTAAATGAATTTTGAAAAGGACTAATTACTTAAATAGCTAGCCTTTTTTTAAAATAAATGCTCACAAAACTAATAGTTATAAAATGACAATCACTCATGAGTTATAAATTTTTTAACTCACTAATTTATCAATAATAAATAACTTAATTTTATTTAAATAGTAATCAGTTGGATTGATTCTTGCAATCACTGTAAAACTAGAATTATTATTTAAATTTCTAATTATAATTGTTTACTTTTTAATAATTTGTTTATTATTGGATGAATACGAATCTATAATTGGAGGTTAGATATATTTAAAAGAAAATAAAACATAGACTTTGATTGAAGACCAGATGCTCAAATGGTTAACGCCTAGATAAGTGATTTTTTACTCCAAAGTTCAAAACCCAGAGGTAAAACGCTTTTTTTTAAATTTTTTTCTGGCAAATATATTCAATAGCAATAGTAATAGCAACAGCAATAATAGAAACAGTAAAAGTAAAAATAATTAAAGAAAGAGTTTAGATGGAGAAGAATAAATTAATTAGCGGAAGAATAGTTTGAAAAGAGGAAAAGTTTAAAAATAAATAAGGATTGTTCAGGAAAAAATTCTAATCAATTCTGATACAGTAAGGCTCAAAAGTACGCAATTAAAGATCAAGGCAGTTCTAAATCTAGAGATGTCTTTATTAATTTGACATTCAGAGCTTTATGCATCTCTTTTTTGTAATCTCTCTGATCGATTCATATTCTTCCTATATTTAGAATTTTTATGAAAACTTAAAATTATGTATGAATTATAATTATATAACAAATTATCTACTAATGAGTATTTCTTTAATTTTGACAGAATTATTAGCAAATCATTAATATAAAGTAAGAATCAGTATGAAACGCTGCTATTATATATTGCAATCTATAATGAAGCCCTACTAATTATATAAAATTATAATTTATACTAGTCTTAGCATATGGAAATATAAAATAATGTAAATAATATAATTAAAATAATTTAAATGGTTAAATATTTTCACATAATTAAATTTAATAACTAATTATCTATAATTAATTTATTATTTGATAATTATAAATTTAAAGAAATTTTAGTGAGTATATGTCTGTATCCAATACACAGAGTTAAGGTTATTATCTTTGCTGTACAATCCCAAAGCAGCTTATTGCCTTCGTTATGATGTTGATTTCTAATTGTAGTCTATTATCTGCCCACCAAACACAAAGCTATCGTATGAAGTTGCACCAACACCATAAAATTAAATTATAGATAGTCGTTGTATTTAATTAAGTCAAACAGAAAGTCCATGCTTTAAAATTTGTTTAATTTCTAATTAGATTTGCTTGTTGATTGAAATGTGATAGGGAATTGTTTTCCATCGAAGCATTTACTAGTAGTGTCTGTAAAAACTTATGCAAAAGTGAAATTTAGCAGTCTATATTAGATTTAAGTAGGTTGAATTATATTGAGTAGTGGCTATAATTTTATTTTCTGGATTTTGAACTCATATTTGAGTTAAATAAGCAATATGCAAAATGGAAATATAAGAATAACTTACAGTGCTAATACGTAAAACGGTCTATTATGTAAATTCATTACTTTAATAAATAGACAGATTTTATTCATTCAAATCCTTTGATGATTTAATATAAATATGTTTATATTTTAACAATACTAAAACTGATTTAAATTTGAGCACTGGCTTTTTAACATTTCATAAATAAACAAACGTAAGGAGATTTCATATTTATAACTTTATCTTTAAATAAAAAAAATTCCAAAAATTATCTTGAGAATAAAGTAAATGAAAGTTTTCACTGTTAATATTTGATTTTTTTAAAAAATTTTTTAATTTAATATTAAGCAGAATTTATAAAGTATTAAATATTAAAATTTAATATAAACTATGCAATAGACAAAAGTAATTTATTTGTCCTAAAGTCTATTAATATATATAAACTCTTAAATTAAAATTCTAATTTAAAAAATTTTCATATACTTATCCTATTTGAAATTAATTACTATCAAAAAGAATATATTAGGTGATTGAAATTATAATTTTAAAGATTAAATCACTAAAAAAAATAAACCAGAACAGAAGTTTGTTCTGATTTAAATTTAAGCTCACTTCGGAAATTATTTCCTCTTCTCTACATTTCATTGAATAGTATTTGAATAACTTAGCTTCTTTTTCCTGTAATTAACTAAATTATTCACTCTATTAATGCGACATCTACTAATTAAACGTTCAAATTTGGGCTTGTATTATCGTTTAATTTATGATGAGTGACTATGAAGCCTAACACTCAGTCATCTGAAATAGAGGAAGCATTTTTTGGTATACAATTCAGAGAATATGATAGAGATCCCAAGTCACTTATATAGACTGCTTAAAATTGTCTGTTTAAGGTTATAATTTAGCAGGATTATTATAATTATGGCTCGAATACGAATGGATTATTGAGAATTGTTAAAAAAGAGATTAATAGAAGAAACCCTTGATTTAATTATTAATTTCCACCCAATAAGGAATTATTTATACTATGATATTTATTTAGTAATTGCTAATGAGGACAGAGTACCACCTTATTCTCTATTTAATTCGCGTATTTTTGCATTTTTATTGGCTCAATGTATAATATAATTCTGATGCTATCTGATCGATTTCTATTTCTTAATTTTTTCGAATTAAGAACCAAGTTTATTGCTTTTTATGAGGTATGATTTTCAAAGATAATATGATATATACGCTTTTAGATGATTCGTTTATTTATGATTTTAAATAATTAGTGGGATTCAAACTCATATTTAATTAATTCAAATCCAACTAAGTTACAAACTGGTCATCAATTCCATCATTATCTCTTCACAGAGAAATCTTGTCGTAATGGCAGTCGAACAAACTCAATTATATTTCAATGAGCTACTTAACAAGCCATATATTCACCTATGTTGCTCGTATTTTAAAGGCCGAAAATTTAGAACTCTTCTTTTACTATTGTAAATTAATTACGATTTCCTTTTTTTTAAACCATAACTGATTAGTAAATTGACCAAAACTTAATAATACTCACAGGGAAAAAATGTTGAAACAAATGGAATAATTGAATAATTTTTTACAGATTCAACACATAATCCTTAAAAAATACAAGGTATTGATTAAGATTCATATTTAATAAGTATTTAATTATCTTTTCATTCAAGCGTAATCATTATGAAGGGGCTAGAGTAATATAATTGTTAATCCCTTTTACAAAAGAATTAAAATGAAATTTTATATAAAATAGTTTGTATCTTTAGAATTTGTCGATTCACCTGATACTGAAGGTTTTTTATAAACTTTTCTCCTTTATTTTCTTTTCCTTTTCTTTAAAGTTACTTAATTTAATTATAGCTGACAATTTATAAATATAAAAATTAACTCTTAATTAAATAGAAGCAAGCAATGTCAGTTGAAGTTTGCCCAATTATAGTTATTAGCATACTATTAAAAAATTTTAGGAGTTTTATATCCTTTTTTCAACTTTTGAATGGGAAAACTCTGTTCAGAAAAGGCAAAAGTTTTTATATCTATGATGAAGAAGATGAAGATGAGTTCACATTTAGAATCTTTCGAATGAAGTGAGCTATAGAGATGATTTAATATATTCCTAACAATTTTTGATTTACTAACTAACAAGCTGCAGATCAGGAGTGCTTTAGCGATTATAACTGTAAAAAAGTTGTAGCTCCCCATTTATATTTTTTTATTTAAAAAAACTATATTTCTGTTAAATTCTCAACTATATTAAATTAGAATGTTGGGGAAAGGGGACTGGATCGCCTCTTCTACATCTCAGAGGGAGGAACACAAGCTACTGATGATTTCTTCTTTTTTATTTAGGAAATAAAATCCGTAAAAACGAGGAATTCTATTTTCTAAGATTGAAAAGGAGTTTACAAAACTTTCATGAGATATCCCACACACCCGGATTCAGTTAGAGACCTCTGATTGACAGATACTCATGCACAAAGGATCCGCTCATGTCCCCACCCTCTGCGACTTATAAAATTAAGATATTGTGACCCCGGCATTAAAAAAGCAAACTATCACTTTTTGAAGAGGCCAGAGACTAAAACTGAACTAGGGTGGAAGACCGTTGGAATCGCGAACATGTCATCTCAGAACATGAATGTTACTGTATCAAGAAACAAAGCCAAAAAAGAAATAGATGATAAAGTAGACAAACTAATTGATTTAAGATAACTAGAGAATCCACTTGCAGAACTAAAAACTTGGGTTGGCTTGCGAGAAATGAGACGGTAGTTATATTTAGCCTGAATTGAAAAGCCATTTCTAAATTAATTAAAGTAAAAAACGTTTAATATTTAAATTCCATATTAAGAATATTAGGTCTCATAAACCAAGGGAACTGAGGTAAAAACGTTGACTCTCCCTAATCAACTTATTCTTCGATGAAGCATTACAGTGAGAGTTAAGGCACTTAATAATACTTTCTCTCGGGGCGTAATTGAGGGTTAGCTCTGAACGTCACAGAGATTCCATATAAGCACAATAATTATATAAACTTGTCTTATCAGATAATATATGAAAACAGTTTCTAAATTATCTTGCGCTTTAAATTTGAAAGGCTCCGATTCTAATTTCGCAGTCTGATTGAAAGTAAAAGCATAATCTTAAGGCTCTTGAAAGATTTACCTCATGCAATTTATGTCTTCCATATCTCCTAAAATATTAGAGCTGACTTTTTAACTTTCTTTCTTCTGTTTTAAAAGTTCTATAATTATATTTTTATCCTTTTTATGCAAAGTTTCACCATTTCTCCCCAAAGAGGGTGGTTTATTATTTAGTGGAAAATTTATTTAAAACTAATAATAAATATAGTATGGGAAACGTGAGGGCTTGAGAAAGTTTTTTTCGGCATTTATTCTTTCCTTTTAGTATTTTTTATATCAATAGTTTTAAGCTGCTTAATTGGTCAAAAGCTAAAACCGAGAGATTCATCAGAAAATGTAAATTAATAGGACGGCCTTTCCAGGAAATAAAAATTTCTTAAAGTTTTAAATAAAGCAAAATCAATTTTAATTTTCTCCTAAATCCAATTCTTTCAATTAAAAGGACTAATTCTAGCATTTAGAGCCTCAATTTTAATTCCTTAATCAGTCAGTTAGAGGTCAGAGACTTTCTTACTATTTTATTATTTTAAGATCTTACTCTGCTTTTAAGCAAAATATATTTTTTTTTCTTCCATTAAACTAACTCACTTATAGACTCAGAGATGATAGTGTAAATTATATAGTTCGTCATTTCATTTGAAAAAAATTTGATTTGAAGCAAAGAAGGTCTTATAAATATTGGTTTAGCTTGATATAATAATTTATAAAATTTAAATGCCTAAGAAAGGTCCCTCCTATTAATAAAATAAGAAGGTAGAACATGGATAGAGCAATTGGTACAAAACTGCTTTTAAGTAAAATTTTATTTTTATGTAAACCTAATGAAATTCTGAGGTCAATATCAAATTCAAAAGAATCACAGAATGGCAGGAATGAGTAACTCACTGCCATTATCAAAAGCTCATTCAAATATTGCAGTCGATTTAGTTTTGCCTCCGTAAAAGGTTTAACACTCATAACAAATAAGAAGAATGCGAAATTTATTTTTTAAGTTCACCATTATTATTGTCAGAATCTAAATTTATGATTGGCTGCCCAAAAGTATGAATGAAAGGCTAAGCAATTATTTCCTTAGGATGTTTAACGGAATGTATAGCAAAGACAGTATATTGAACTTTTTGATAAATCAAATAGACAATTAAGGATTTTAATGATAATATTCCAAAATTTATCATCTGAAAGAGTTGAAAATTTTTATCTAAATGACTTTGAGCCTTCAAAATTAAATTCAAAGTATGGATTCTGAAATTCATCTTCTCTAAGATACTTAAGTAGAATTTATTTTATATATAGAAGATAAATTGCTAAAAACACAAAAATGATTGAGCCTGCAAATATAAACAAGCTTGAACATATTCCCATATAATTTAATTTTAAATCGCCAGTGGTCATAGAATTAATCTAAATAGAGTGAAATAAATATCATAATTACATTCAAAAGGTTTAATAGACTGCAAATATTTATACATTATAAGTAAGAAACCACTTAGGGTATAATATATTCAAAAGATATGCCAAGATTAAAGAGGCCATAACTTGATCAGAGCTGATAAAAAGATCTTAATGACTATTCCTATACTTATTTAGTAACTATATTTACAAATAGGGTGTATATTTTTCTTGAGCAAGATGAACTTGTTTCATTCTTGCCATGAAAACCCAGGAAAAAGACTCTTGTTAAAAAGTATAACTGATCTGATGAAAAGCTTCAACTATTTTTCTTACAAATAAAAAGTAAGGGATAATCCATTTTCATTCCATAAATTGAGTCTAACTGACATCAGAATGATTTATCACTTCTGACACAATTGCTCAGAGATGAGATTTGCTAATTAGCATAAACTTTATTACACTCTGACTTAACTATGAATTCTATTTTCAGGGATATAAAAGCCTTTAAATGTAATGAAGGACTAGTGAGGGTCTAAACCTTGTGTAAATGCAATATTAGTCGAAATTAAGGTTTTAAATTTTAACTTTATATTACAATACTAAACTACAAATAAATAGCTCAAACTAGTTTTCAATAAAGAACCTGATGATTGGATTCCAAAGGAAACTCTTGTAAATTTTATGAGCAAACTTTCTAAAAAATTTATTGTAGTAAAATAATAGTTTCTTACAACTTTCGAACGATGCTAGATTTATAAATTGAAATATTTATTAAATTAGAAAGTTAAAATTTAGGATCCTTTAGGTGACAACAAAACCTGCTTGGATTGGGTAGGGAAATTAGGGCTCCTTCACTTGATACCTCTGATATGTTGTGTTTATCTCCTCTGGACCTTGAAATAATTCGATTTACTTTTTTTCTCCTCTTTATATTTCACCAATTCAATATTGGTGTATTTTTTTGGATAAAGTGCAAAGACCAACAAATCTTGAAGATTACAGAAAATATTACTAATTTAACGTTGATTTTTGAAACTGTTAAAACCTAATTAACTTTGAAAGAATTAACGTAATTTGAAGGGAATAATTATATATAGGGCCATTAGGGAACTCACCCATTAGACATGTAACTGTAAGTAAAAATCGCAAAAGAGATTTATAGGGCTAAAAAATTTAAATAAAGACATCAGTAATTATAACTTACATTACATTAAAAAAATTTAGAAATAGAGGTTTTTTTCTCCATCAGATCCCCCCTGCGCCCACTCATTAAATTTCTAGTTTAATAATTCCCA
>JAJKFJ010023741.1:0-12644 GCA_027382625.1 Tetmemena sp. SeJ-2015 | reverse complement strand
TTAGCATGAATCAGAAGCCTTAGTGTATGGTGTCAGTAAAGTTTCAGCTAGCTAAAAGCAAACTCCTGCTTGAGAGTTGTAATTTAGGAGGTGTGTTAAAAATTACCTCCGCCTTGCTGATGCGAAGCTAAGAGACACCATCATACAAGAAGAGTATGCTTACAAGATCTTTCCTTAACGAATACCTTGTAAAGAAGGAAGATAGAGGCCTTGAGTTCGCGAACGAACTGACAGTGTTGAGAGAAGCGAGGGACAAAAACTGAACTAGTACGTTCTTCATCTTGCTGGTGTTCTTATCGATCATGATTACATCGCCTTTTCGCCTTCCTAAATGGGAGATCACACTAAGAGAATTTCTCAGCACGAGGCGCAACAAGTATCTAGCTTACTGCTATTCTCACTGACCTCGTTAGAGGAGTGATGGAGTTGCATGAGTTGGGATTCGTGCACAGAGATCTCAAGCCAGAGAACATCATGATAAACTTTGAACCAGTCAGAGCAACTGTCATAGACTTCAACAGAGTTGTAAGAAGAGAAAACATTGAGGAAGCATCGGTGCAAGGAACTGCAGGCTACTTCCCATAGAGACAGACTTGGCTCAACGGTTCAGTGCAGTGGGACATTTGGTCTATAGTTGCAATCATACTTGAATGCGATATGAAACCAGAGGGATACTACTAGTGTGAAAGTGAAATGATGCAATATAATTCGCAACAAGACATTGTAAGATAGACAAGGTATCAGAACCTTTGAAAAAGTTAGTAAACAAAGTAATAATCAAGCAACCTATGAAACCTAACACTCAGTTATCTGAGAAAGAGGAATCACTTAAAGGTATAAAATTCAGAGAATATGAGACAGACGTCAAGGTCACCTTCCTGGAAGACTTTAGATTGCCTGATTAGGGTTAAAAATTTAGCATGATTATAAGTATTAATAAAGAAATTAATTATACACAACTTATTTTCACTTTCTTATCATATTATATGGTTTTGGGGTTTTTATTCCGTATCGCAGTCCTTCCCTGAGGTTTAAAATAATTAATTAAAGATTCGAGATAGCAAGCTATTAAAATTCAGTTAATTTTTATGCTACTCTACCTTGTCTAGCTAAATGAAATTATTTTATTTTTTTCCAATTTTTGGATAAAAACTGCTAGCTTCACTTTGATTTCCTAATATTGAGGAAAAATATCAATGAGTTGTATTAAGTTTCAACAATAAAATATAAATTATTTTAGATCTTAATTAGAACTCAATTAAAGAAATATCCTAAACATGTTTTAAAAATAAGATATAAAATGAAATAAGGCAGCTTTTCCAGGGCACCTTATTACGTATTTGTGCGCTTAAATCAAAGACCTAAGAAATTGAGTCATTGCTTCAGTTGATATTACGTGACCGCATGGCATTTTTGCATTGCCAGTTTCACTACGCTCCATAAATATCATGTCAGGCTCATAAGACAGGAGTATTCCTGGGATCCTATAGCCTATAAATCATAATGACATAAAATTAAATTAAAAAATATATTGAGCTAATTTAAACTTAATTGTTTTCGTTCATTTTTAGCAGCACTCACCCCCTCCCACCACCAGCCTCGAGGTAGCCGTCGACTTTGCTCTCTCGCTGATCTTGAGTGATGTCTCTCGAATTTGCCGAGATGAAAGCAAAAGATGGCTCAGGGTCCTTGGATCGGCAGCTCCCTCATAGGCGATCTTGAGACTGGCTGCGGGAGAGTACCACTGCTTAGGCTGGAACCACCGTTGTCAAACAGGGTTGTTCTATCTCCCGTGAAAGCTTGAGTAAGGTGAGTTTTTTTAAGATTGAGGTGGCTGGCGTAATCGTCAGACATTCCATTCCAAAATATTTAACTTTAAATTAAGCTACTTTAGATCAGTGATAAATGAGCAGTTAAATTTTAATTCAGTAGCCAATTTAATTCTCACTTAAATTAAGTCCTTTAAATTGTCATTAAAAACTGTCAATCAAGAAAATTTAAAGAGCAATTATTTTTAGTGACGGGAAAATTCTTTAGAATTTATAAACAAATTGCATTTAAATTCTTTAGAAAGAGGGCATTTGAATTTGTCAATTGAACTTCCGCTGATGATATTATACTCTCTCAATTTCTTATCGTCATCGTTTAAATCGATACCTGCATACTGCAAATAAAATACCAAAAGCTAAATGTCATAACAAAAAATAGAGGGAAAGAAGATTTAATCTCATGCTCAAAACTAAGATAAGTAATCATTTGGGGGAAAGTCCTTCCAAAAGATAAAATTTATAAATTTAGACTTATTTAAATCTTAACATTTGTGAGAGAGTTTTTAAATTTAGAATACTAAAATTTTTACTTATATAAATTGATTCTTTTTAGTCAAAGCTAGTTTTCTAGTCTCAATATTTTTAAAAGAAAATTAAAAATATATTAAGGAGTAAATTATCAATACCTGAGTATAATGTGTGTCCTTTTTTTGACAAAATATAAAAACTTTTTTAAAGTTTCACAGATTAATAATTATTTATGGAGATTTAATTATTTAAATTATTTCATCTATCCTTCATTATTATAAATATAATATCTCCTTCTAATTTTTACTTCTAATCTCTTAATTGATATTTTGTTATGATAATTAGGAAGAATCTCATATTTAATAATTATAAGAGTTTAAATGCATTAATTCTGGGTCAAGGTTATCATCTATTTCATAAATTTGGGGCCCCTTTCCTCGTCATCCACATTTTATGAAAATATGAAAAATCATGATCTAGCCTAAAATCAGCCAAAACAAAAATTCTTTTGTCCAAATTCAAATCCAAAGGGTCTATCCAGGCCACATTCATTATTTTAGTAATTTAAAAAGTTCTTTGAAAGAATTTTTATTTAGGAGAAAAAAATTAAATTGCAAAAGAATTCTTATATTAATAAAAAAAGGTTGAATTTTAGAAGTTTAAGATAAAAATTTCAGAAGCTCAGATATCTTCGCAATTAATATATCAGACTATTAGAATCTTCTTTATACTTAAAACACCAAATAAAACATTAGGTATTGTTTTATATAAATCTAAATATTTTTATTACAACTATTTTTCTATGTATTCTATAATTATTATTTAAATTAAATATGAAAGATAAAATTTAGAGACTTTTTTTAAAAAATTAATGTTTCTTTTTAAAATAATATGATCTGGATAGACCCTTTAAATTTCAATGTGGACTAAAGGATTGTTGTTTTTGGCTGATTTTAGGCTTGTTCGCGATTTTCATATTTTCATTAAAAAAATTAGAATGACGAGGAAAGGCCCCCCCCATAAATTTTCTTTTTTAGTTGGCCAACTGTCTCCTCAGAATCAATATTCAACTTAAAAGATGATACATTTATATTTTAATATTTTTAATTAATTCAAAAATTAATCATTAAAAGAATAAATCCATAATTACTTCTATATTATTTAAAATAATCTAAGCATCTTAAAGTATTCATAAGGTAATTAATATATAGCAGTACTATTTTTAAAAATATTTTTATTAAATAATTTACATCGAAATTAAAGTAGTAGATCTTTATACAAATTCTTAAAAGAAGTATATAATTATAAAAAATTTCAGTTAAAAATATTGAAAGTATTATAAAGCAATGATAGTTGCATTGACAAAAATATTTATTAAGCCAAAAACTAAAATTAATAAGAAAAGAGAGCTTAGAGGAGCGTGGGATATTTTAATTGTTTAAAAATAACATAATTTATGTTGTAAGAAATTATGATAAAAGGCATTTTATATTTTTTTTAAAAAGTGCGAGGTATTTTCTAAAATTAAAAATCCCTTCCTTAACAGCAAATAAAAAAGATTTCAATCATTTTTGAATGTTCAATAATGAAGTAGATGTTTGGATTGGAAAATTCAAATTTTTTGACAACTTAAATATTTTAACAGAGAATACTTCTCAAACATCTTCCCTTGATTTTTAGCACAAAAAGTTCTTTATAAAGCAAAAATTTACTATATAAAACTAAATATTTATGTTTATTAAAGATCCGATTTTTAGTTCTAAAATAGCCCGTCCCGTTAATTTTATCGTCAACATTTAAATCATATAAAGATATAATTATAGATTATAAAAAATTACAATAAATAGTATCACTTAAATGAATGGCTAAGCATGAATAGTAATTTAACTGAGCTTTGACATTTATTTAACGTTCAGTATGAGATCCTAAAAAAAGATATGAAGCTGTAACTCTAACTTTCAACAATCGTTTATACCACTGATTTAAAGGCAAAAATCTCTAGATGAGGGATTCCTTCCAAGGATAATTCCATCCAAAAGATGGAACGGAATGGTCTCAATTGGCAAAAGAGTTGGCGAGACAAGTGAAGTGTTTCGCAAATAGCCTAAAAATATTAAAAAAGCTCATAATCACTAAAGATTATTTTACACTAATTTTGCTGGCGAATAGCCTGATTACAAAGGAAGATAGCTATTGAATTTATTTATGAGCAGTTCAGATATATCATGTGCCTTTTAAAGGTTAAAGTTCGAAAATGTTAGACTGTTTAGTAAACAGCACGAGACTTTACTACAACTTCAAATGAGTCATTTAATTTCACTCTCAAGTTATGAGAAGACATTTCTTAGGCTTTATTGCCGACTAGTATACTATTGAATTATGAATAACATTCAATTAAAAGCTTTATCCTCTTTTACATTTTGTTTTAAAACTTATTTACAAACTCTCTTTCAAATTACTTAAATATATAAGTGCACTAATAGTTGTGAGACATTCTAATAAAGCCCCACATCATTAATTTATTAATGCAAAACATATCATTATAAGTTAGTTCTTTTCTCGATTTTAATCCTATCTTTTTTGTTTTTTAAATATGAATTTAGGATATCTTTAAATTTATTTTTTGAAAAATTCAATACCCAATCTAAAAATTAATTTAAATAAGTACAGTCTTTAAACTAGTTTATTAATTTTAGCTAAATAATAAATAAATTATAATTTATTTTAGGACCACTAATTAAAAGATTTGGGATTAAATTACGGTAGCGTTTTTAGCCATGCCTACGTCTTTCAGTAAAGTATTTAAAACTTTATTATTTTTTATTATATAATTGAAAAAAAAAATGTTAATGTTAAATTTATAGAAATAAAGGCTACAATATATTTTGTATTTCATTCTTCCTCTATAAAATCAGTTATAAGGTCTCTTTTATAGGTAATAACCTTATAAGAAATAGACAACTTTTATCGTAGTAAATTATTAAATGAAGTAGGTTTGAGCAGAGACAGTTGATATTATTATTAAATGTCCCTTTGAGTAATTCCTTTCTTGAGTATCACTTTAAAGGGACTTTATAAGTATAAATAATAAATTATTATAAGGAGAATACGATTAGTTAATTAAAGGTTGGAATGATTAAATTAAAGAGAAATATGAGCAAGAAGTCAACTGAATAAATTAGGTTTATTAAATTTAATATATGTCGAATATGAATGAATTAGAGAAATTAAAAAAAGAGATGTATATGCTTAAGTGTTTGGGAATAAATTAAAAACATCTCTAGATTAACAACTGCCAGGGTGTATGATTGCATACTTTTAAAAGCAACTCTATCAGTTTTGATTTTGAATTATTTGAAGTATCTCTTATTTATTTTCCAACTTTTCCTCTTTTAAGACTATTCTTCCGCTAATTTATTTTCCTCCTCATCTTCTTCTTCATCATCTTCATTCTAATTATTTCTGTTTGCATTTATACTTCTACTGTTGTTATTGTTGTTGCTATTACTGCTATTGCTGCTATAATTATTGGCCAGAAAATTTAAAAAAAAGAGGTTTACTAGTGGGAGCCGAACCCTGGTCCAAAAATTCACTCATCTAGCAGTTAACCATCTGATCATTCGGTCTTCTATCATAATCTACTTCTTTATTTCTCTCAAATATCTCTTCCCCCGATCACATAATCATATTCTTCCAATAATCAAAATGGTTTTTGGGAAAAAGAAAGATAGGCATGACGAAGAGCGCTACTACTTATCTTGTCTTAAAGTATTTTTCAAATCTATGGTAAGTATAAAAACCAAGTAAACCTTTTTATTAAATAAGCTTTTGAGCTTTTAGTGAATAGTTTAGCGCTATTTATTCCTATTCTCAAAATAACTTTGGATATAAATAGGCAAGGATAATGATGGGGAGGAATTGAGATGGTTTCACAAAAGTCAAATAGAGAGTCGACTACAAAACATCGCTCTTATAGGTAAAATGGACTGAATGAGCTCAAGGACTATGTGAGAATGTTTCACCAGGTAAATAAAATTTGACTTAAACTAAACTATTAGTGATAAGCTCTTAGAAGGACACCACCAGATATAAAATAAGAATAAGCTTATAAACTCGTAATAAATCGATAAAATAAAGTCAAGCAGAGATTGAAAGTATGTCATGATAACGTAAATACCTGGCAAGTATAAAAACAATTAGAAATATTTATTTAAAGATATATTACTTACGATAAATTAATTTTTTGCTTCCTATAATTATATTTTTTTTAGTAAAAAAAAGATGAGACCTGTTAAAACCAATTAAGAAAAAATTAAAACTCTGACCTCTCAAATTATAAAATAGCACATTATTAAATAGGACTTCCAGAGGAAGATGGAATTGCTGATGCATCTGACTCGGAACAAAAAAAGAGAAGGAAAAAAAAGGAAATAAAAAAGAGTGGTAGCAGCAGACGACGCACCGACTATGGCGACTACAGTTCTACTTAAGCAATACCGATGTATCCGAAGAAAGTAGCTTGAGGATGACTAGACACTGTCAGCGGCCACCCTATGACTACCGCTATGAGCACCCTGGATCAGACACCGGATGCAAAGTTCACGCTCTCTTTGACCAGTCCTCTGAGCCTCTAGGCATGGCGCCCGAGGCCCCCGAGTTACCGGCAGCTCACGTCCTCAGTCAGGGAGGGTTTGAACGCCAAGGATTTCTGGCCATTGCCCTGTGCAGTGAGTGGCAACGCCCGCGTCCTCTTGCAGCTATCGGCTGTGTCACCCCTAGTCAGTGGTCAGTACTTCTAAAGATTACCATTGATGCATTCGATGAGACCGAATGAGTCCCCATATTTATGAGGGGGGCAGGTGGGGTATTAAATAGTCAAATCAATAATAATATAAATCACTCTAATTTCTAATCTCTAATCTTCCTCTGGAAGTCCTATTTAATAATGCTTGAGTTGTTTAATTAAGCCTGATATCTAGATTGGAACTTGATTATTCATTTTTATACTCAATAATTCATTCATTTATTCATTCATAAATAGCACAATGTAATTTAAAAAAGATATCTACATTTGCTATTTTAACTCTATTATTCTACTTCAAATAATCTAAAATTCTTAGATTTATATTAAAAAGATAACTATTCACTTCATCCTCGTTGCATTAAATAATGTTTTTAAATAAATTTTATCAATCGTTTTAAAATAGTTGAAAAATCTTGGTTATGATTTGTAGTATATTTATCTAAGATTTTGGAAGCATAAATAAGCCTTTGTGCAGCAGGTTCTATGCCAGTCAATTTTTGAATTTCATTATTTAAATCTTGGATAGTCGATTCTGAAGTGCAGGTTTCTATTTTTAAAGACTTTCCCATAAAGCCAAGTATTAAAATTTTCATTGATTCTTCCATTCTCAAATATATTAAACTCTTTAAAACAAAAGATGAAATATGTTAACCATCATTATAAATTATTGAATTAAAAATATATTATAGCATCAATTCATAAAGATTGGACAAAACATTTTTATGAAGCAGCAACAATTCCTTTTAGCTATATCATTTAAGATATAAAATTAGCATATACATTCAGAAGAACTTTAATTTTCATAGGGGATAATCAATTAAAGAAAAGCAAATATTATCAAAGCTATCCCTAATAAAATTTTAGGGAGCATTAAACATTTTATGTTTTTTTGTTTTAGTATCCGAATCATTTACAGATTTAATTGATTTTGAGTGTACTTTCTTGCATTTATAAAACATAAAAATTAATTTGATTATGTAGTATGCTAAATTTATTAATTTATTATATATAGCTTTGTTTTAAACTGTTAATAGATAACTTTGACTGAATAATTGTAGTTTAAATGTATTAAAATATTTATAGCGTAGGATTTTATTAAATAGAGAAATAAATTATATATTAAATTAAAATGGTATAAAATTATGTTTTTTGAAGTGATCCCAAATTCAATAACTTATACAATTCGATTCAGCAAGAAATTTTAAGACAATTTTATCCTTACAAAGTGTGTGTCAATATTGAGTACAGAATTATAAGCTCCATCATATCCTGAGTGCTACGATTATGAAATTGATGAGAAGACGCGCATCCTATCTCACTACTGAGAGGTGCTGGAGCGATGATTAAAGAAGAAACTCATTTTAGTTTTTGATTAGCTATCCAACAAGCTGTAGATCAGGGGGCAAATTTGCTCTTAATTAAATTATTTAAATGCGTTTATCTCATATATGTTTATAAAAATAAAGAAATCTAAGAATTTATAAGGTGACTTTTCTTTATTTTCAATTAAAAAAGTTTAATACATTTTTATTTGGTTGCATTCTTATGACATTAACAAATTTAAATGTCTTTGCTATTTTATAATAAATATAAAAAATAAGGATATAATTCATTCTATATAAATTATTGTTCTCCCTTCTTTAATTTATAGCATAATATAAAGAGTTTTATCTAAAATTCTATCAGCTCTTATTTATTAAGAATTTAATTCTTTTGCCTATTAAATTACTTTAATTAAAGATTATAAATAGATTGGTTTTTATTAAAGTATTTGCAACTAATTTTAAATTATAATGTGTTCTGTACTTAATTTTTAATTAATATTTGTTGCATTCAAATCTAGTTTTTCTATTCAGCACTTCAATTATGACAATAATCACAATTATAAACTATATAAATAGAAAAAAGTAGTTCTATCAATTCCTTTCAATTATAATATAGATTATAATAAAATTCCAAAAATAATGTAAGGTTATAAATAAATAATAATTATAATTGAAAAATGATAGTGGGACTTTTCAAGAAGCACAGTAGAATTATTGCAACATAAGCATCGCAAGCTTTCACTCCTAACATTCAATTCAATATTAATATTTCGCTTCTTTTAACATTTAAGAATGTATTTATTGTTCACTCTCACAGGTATACTAACAATTCTTTTCATAAAGCACGTAGATACTTCTCTGTCTATTAGTAAAATAAAAATTCTTTAATATCCAATTAATTATTTATATTTAAGGAATAAGAGCCTACACCAGAGCAGGTTGAGGAGGGAAAGAAGCAGTGGGGAGAGTCTTATCAAGATGAGGTCTTCAAATTCGAAAAAGAATGGGAAAAAATTACTAATAAAGTTATCAACGAGTAAGTATTGACCTTCTTGCTTCCTATTGCAAACATAATTACTCCCATATCATGCGAAATCTAAAGCTTATCTTAGATCCCGCACCTATGTCAAAAAGGAGCTGAGTGATCTACAGAAGAAGAAAGTCGAGATGCTCGCTGATAAAGTTCTCGATCTCAACATCTTTGAGCTGAGATATTTCAATGAGATGACTAGAGAGAGAGTTCTCAGAACCTCCGGAACTAACCCATTCAAGATAAACTTGGATTGGCCTTCTATCAAGCCCGACGGTATGTAATTTTCATATTATGAATGCTTATCTAATTATTCATTAGAAACTGGAGCTTGCCCTCCTGCCAACCCTAACTGGTTCAAGTAATAAGAGATGCTCGCTAGACTCGGGCCCGCTATGTCAGCTCTTGGACTTTCCATGGGAGCAGCAGGCTCAGCCCCCGCTTAAGAAGCACCCTAAGCAGAAGAGGTAAAAGCAGCTCCTAAGGAAGAAGAGAAGAAGGAGAAGTCTCATTACGATATTGAGCTCTCTAAGTTCGACCCAGCAAAGAAGATTGCAGTCATTAAGGAAGTGAGAGCGCTTCTTGGGCTTGGTCTACAAGAGGCAAAAGCAGCTGTTGAAGGAGCACCCATGTGGTTAAAGAAAGAAGTAAAGAAAGAGGATGCAGATAAGATCGTTGAAAAGCTAAAGGAGATCGGCGCTGAATGCAGATTGGCATGAGCGTAAATAGAGAGAGTATTTTATCAAGTATTGCTTCTTCGCTAGTCAATCTACTTTGAATTAATGCAGTGTACCTCGTACTACTTATTTAAATAGTTTTATTCCCAACAAACACTAGGAAACATAATGAAGAAATAAAGAAAAATAAGGTAAAATAAGGTTGCTCAGTGTATTAGAATTTTAGATTTAGTTGGTGATTAGTTTTGGCTCTTTTTTGCATTTACTTTGATTGAGAGTTGCTTAATCTTGAGATCAATCATATCTGAGAGGCCTATAAACGTTGTTAATTTCACGTCCTTCAGAACTATTAAAAATATACTACAAAAATGATTGTAACTCTCATGTTTTTCCTCCTTAGACCTGACTTTGGCGACGTACCTCTAATGTCTCCTACGCTCTTAACTAAGATATTGTTACTACTCTCATCTATCCTACTTTTCGAACTAGACTCTTCGCCCTCTCTAAGTGAGTCTATTTACGAATAACTCTACTCCGAGGAGTCATACTACTGCTGTGGCTTCTGACTCTGAGGGGCTGATGCTCCTTAAAAGTTTTTTGAATAGTTCTATGCAAACTATGTTTACTTGGGTTAAAATCCACTCCTTAAGTTAATAAATGAAAGATAAAGTGATGAGCTTGAAGATGAGATTGAGATTGCTCTGTGTACTCTGACTCTAGTTTTCTTGATTCAGAGAAGGCTTAATTAAGCCTTTATTTCATCTTGATAGGCTATTCCTTTAGATCTGTTTCTTGGTAAGGCATATTATTGATTTATAAAATTGGCTAATCCTTCATTTTGATATTCTAAAAATATAATTTTTTAATCTAAATAAAATCTACAACTGTGAGATAAAGGAAGTTGGCTGATTATTTTGAGGTTGATTTTAAGCTTTCAGACTGAAATCAAATACCTAAGTACTTTACTCCGGAGTCAAAGGAAGAGTTGTCTTCCCTACCTAGACATCATCAATAGAGCTATCTCCTATTTTATTTGAAGCAAATTGATGCCTAATAAGTCTAACTCGCTCTTTAGATCGGCTTGCATTTTAAGACTGCCTACTAGGGTATCTAACCCCAGATGTGACTCCTTGTCCTATAATTCCACCGTATTAGATTACCGGGCTCACGCCTATCTTATTATGATTACTGATACTAAAGCTTGAAAGGTTACTAGGCTGATTTTTGTTAAGTCCTAAAAGATTTTGATTAAAGTGACTTGCTTGATTCCCAGCAAATCTATTTCTATGCATGGCACTACCTACATCATGATTAGTATTACTGTCGACTGTACTATTTAACCTAGCATTTAAAAAACTGGCTACTTGACTAGTCAAATTATTATTTTTCTCCTACATCATTTTCTCATGTTGATTCCTACGCTCTTAATCTTTCTGCATGCGGGTGAAGAAGTTTTCACTCTTTTTGGGGTTCTTTTTATCCATGAAGGCCTTGAACTTCTTCTTTATGAAATCATCTGAGTTTATGAACATGCACTTGTTAAGATAAGAAGTATATCGCTCCATCACAAATCTCTCCTTCATTATTGTAGAGTCTAAGTTCATTTGCTTTATATACTTCTCGAATAACTTTTCATCTTAAACAATAAATAAGAGACCACAATTATTGTGCTGATCTTGGTGATTATTCTCATCTTCGTCGCCAGAGTTATCATCGATTGGAAAATGATCTTATAGTTGATTCTCTTACTCGTCATCACTCATTACATTGAAATTGGAACGCTTCTTTTTCCTAGAAGAAAGTCTTTCTACTCCTATCAGGTGAAGGCCCTTCTTAGTTACGGTTAACTTATCTAGTTTCTTGAGAGAACTTTACTTCGACATAAAATTAATATCGCACACTTAATGAAAGAAAAAAGCAAATTAATTTCATCAGAGTGAAATCAAATTCTTAATTTGACATATTCTACTTATCTATTTCACTCCCAATGTGATTACCATCTACTTTCCCTTTAACTTTGTGCTGCTTTTACGCTAATAGGTAGCTTGGTGTATTCAGGTACTTATTGCTTTGCTCTTCAGACTCCACCATCCCAAAGTATTCACTCATCAAAGTCATAATTTGCTCAAACTGCTCATCACTCGCTATCTTTGACCATTTGCTATCAGCATATAAACTTTCCATAAATTCCATCACTAAGTTTTCATCATAAGGAGGTGGATTGAAAATTGAGTTTTAGGTGGTATTTAAATTCATATCGTTGGAAATAGTATGATCTATGGTTGTAGAGTTGTTGTGTGAGAAACTTGGATGGTAAGCATTTTACTATAAGAGAGACTAATCATGAACATGGTCTAATAATAAATAAATAAATAAAATAAAATAAATAAAAATAAAACATTTGAGCATAAAAAAAGAATAATCAGATTCCAATCTCAAACAGTAGAGATCAGACAAGATTATACAGCTCATAATCACTATTAAATATGTCTTGCAGAAGACGATTAAGTT
>JAJKFJ010023740.1:0-50169 GCA_027382625.1 Tetmemena sp. SeJ-2015 | reverse complement strand
AGGATGGATCATGTAGTTATTTTTGAGTAATTTCGCGTTTGACTCGCATGATTATAAGTATTAATAAAGAAATTAATTATACACAACTTATTTTCACTTTCTTATCATATTATGGGGTTTTGATTCTAGTGAGCTTTCTTAGTTTATGATCCCAGATTAAGATTCGAGATAGAAGAAACATTTGTGCCTCCTCCAGAGAGCTAAAGCTACTGGATTTAGATTTTAGTCCTTTAAGGCCCTGATAGTTGAGGATCTAGCTTAAATTCTTCCAGTGCTTCATTCTCAGAATACAAATCATTTTGAGTGAATCTTTAATCATCCATAACTTAGAAATGCTTTTGGTTATTCAGAGAACTAAGAGCATTAGTGGGTGAAGATAGCATGGCGAGAGCATTGCTTCTACTTGCTCCCTTAGGTGTGTTCTTAGCCACAGTTGATGAAAATCCGTAGCCAAGGTGTATCTCTTTCTTAGAGATTCCTTTCTTGCCTCTTAGGGAGCTTGGTATTTCCAGAGTTCCTTGAGCTTCAAATTGATTCTAAAGAACTTTGTCCCTCTGGTAAGTGAATCCATCCACAGAGCTCTCATCCATTTCATCTTAAGAAATCCTCTTCAAATGCTTGATTTTACCAGTACCAAGAGTTGTAGTACTATAACCATTGAAATCAGACTTTTTGGATTGCTTTGAGTTGAATTGGAATCCGCCTGCTAGTTGCTTTAGTGAGTTCTTAACCGTCTTACTTCCCTCAATGATCTTGCGTTTCAGCCTCTCTTTACTTGAATTCAACTTTTGAGTAAGAGAGAGCACTTAGCCATTATCAGACTTTGTCTCCTCTCTTTCCCTTTCGCCATCATCATCGTCTTCATTAGATTCTTCGTCAGTTGGTACCAAGTCAAAGTTGTAAGCACTAAATACTTTAAACATGGACACATATATAATAAGTTGAAGTTTTGGTTCTCGACAGAGGCATTAGGGTCCTATTGGAAATTGATGGCGTTATTGTTCCTGACAGTCTGAGGCTGCTTTCTGTAAAATGGAACTATGAAATGCTCTTCACTGTCATTCCTTGCTGCCATGCCTTTAGTGTTACTACTGATCATATCGCTGATCTTAAGCTGCACATACTACTCTTCTCCATCTTCGAGATCATCCTCCTCCCCATCTTGCATGAAGAAAATTCCTTCTTGCGTTGCCATAGTCTATCTTGCATCCTGGTTATCATTTCCTGCGGTCAACAAATGCTATCTAAATGAATGCGTAATTATCTTTAAGCTAAAATTAAGATCTGATTCCTTCTTCATAGAGAGAGTTCTAATTTTCAACTTCTAAGCTCACTCCCAGTTGATAATTAGCTCTGGTTCCGCCTTCAAGAGACTCCATATCTAAGTCATCTTGTGATCTTCTATTATGAGGATCCTTCATCGCAGTGAAAGACTTGATCTGATGATTGGGATGTCTAGGTGATTGAGTTTCGATCTCCAGGGGTTTCTTAATCATTGATAGGATGGACTGCTTTAACTTCGTGCCAAGACTAAACGGCTGTGACTCACGTTGAGCTTACCATAAATAGCTATAAGATTTTCAAATGTGATCTTACTCTTTCATTTTCTTCCTAGGAGATAGCTTGAACTTTTTGACAGAGGAGCTTTCCATATTATTCTTAGAGTCACTCTAATCAAGACTCTATTAGAAGTTCTATCTTTCAAGCTACTGAAGGTTGATTATGTTTGTAGTCTTGTCTAGATCCTCTGAGTTGTCATTTATCCTTGTTTGGCTGTCTCCCGCACTGACTTGCTAGTCTGTGATATTTTGCTTTTGAGGTGACCTCAGTACGTTTTAGGCATGTGAATTCTCAATTGTGGTGCTCTTGTGCTCTGTTGTGCTATTAGAATGAGGATCCTCCTTGTAAATATTCTTGACTAGGATTGATGAGTTGGAAATGTTCTATTGAATGATAGCTGTGGTGCCTCCACTTCCGAGTCCGTTTCCACTCAGCACACTTTGGTGTAGCTTTGAGTTGTTGTTGCTATTTATCGCTGAGGAACTTAGATTTTAGTTACTGTTACCTATCAATTATTAGTTATCTAGGGCTCCTCCTGCCTTGGCATCTTTGTTCTGATGAGCCATCCTTGATCGCTGAGTCACTAGTTGTTTTGGAGCTTTCTGAAGCTTGTGAAGTTGACTCTTTGCAGGTTAAGCTTTAAAATATTGCAAAAAAATAAAACACTATAAGAATGCTTTAACTCCACTCAGCTAGAATTTTAAACCTTTTATGTATTTTCATTATAATTTACACTTGAGAATCAAATTCAATTTTTATTTACTTAATAACAATACAAGGTAAAAATGCTTTTGGATCTTAACCCTTTTTCTTAGGAAGGTTTTGATTTTAGAAGAGGATGAATTTGACATTCTTCAGGTTAGTAGAAGGTCTACCATCAGTAATGAGGTTATTAAATGGACTGCTGGAATCATCCTTCTATTCCTCCAGTTGAAAAGAACTGACAGCCCCTCCAGCTTCATTGAATCCGCTTATCACCTAGAACTCCTCAGCTTTATCCTAAAACATAAACTGCCGTTTTCCAATATCTATCTTCATCGCCGACTAAGGAGCGGATCTTTGCAGCTAGAGTAGCTGTCCTGGGAGCAAATTACTCAAATTCTATGATTCATCTTCGCCTTTGAGTTTAAATTCTCCACTCTCAGCTTAAGAAATAACCTTGCTCTCCTCTTCAGTTTGAGTGACTCCTCCCCCACTCGTATTATTCTGGCCTTGACTATAATTAAAAGAGGAAATTATTTTACTAAGAGCTGTAGTCTAAGAAGTTTTATGCACTGGGACCATCTAGTTTCTCTCTTCTGCAACTGACTCATCATCGTTTGAAGAGGATTTAATTGAGTCATTCAGGTAATCTTTATGCGAGAGATGCAAATTTAAAAATGAGCAAAACTACTTATGCAAATTCTGGTTGAAGCCAAAGTAAACTCCAGTAAAACCACTTGTGTTAGGTGGCTACTCCACATTACTTTTAAACAACTCTTTCTTTTTATGCTTGTCGTCAGATCCTGCTCCTCCAATCATCAGATTCATTTTTACTATCTCTGATCCTGACGGGGGTTAGAAACTTTTGAACAAGCCTCTGTCGCTACTACCTGCATCACTGTACTTAGCAAACAGCATCTACTGCTTCTGCTGTTTGGTTATCATACCAGAAGTAGGGATGCCCGCTCCCTTGATCATATCAGTACCTGCTCCAGAAGTTATCTGATTCTTAATTTGGCTAAAGAGTGGGGTCGGAGAACCACTTGTAATGAAACTCTGCTCGTTGTTATTCAAAGCGCTTTGCTTATTTTGAAAGCCGCTTGGGAAAGAGTACCGACAGCTCGAGGAATCCTCTTGTAAGGGCGGAGTAGGCAGTATTGCAGTTTCAAGACTCAATGAGCTGCTAGGTGTAGAGAGTGAAATATTCTGGAGATCTTTACTTCTCAACACTTTCTCGTCATCTAGGATTTTCTTGAGTCGCTTGTTCAAGTTGTTCCTCAGTTTATTGTACTTAATGAGTTGCCGTTTCACCTCAGCCTCTTCTTAAGATTCTCCAAAGAAGGAAAAGCCTCTGAAATTAAAAATTAGTGGTGTCGTCCTCCTCATTATACTCTAGGTTTATCTTGCTCTCGTCTCTTATGAGATTCTCGTTGATCTTAATTGCCATTTCTGTGTTCATTTGGAGAATGTTCTTCTGCTGTTGGAAAATTTCTTGATAGTCTTTGGGAGTCAAAATGAAACTCTTCTGCCTCGTGTCGTTTTGATTTTACTGGAGAAAGAAATGCTCTAGGAGTTGCTTTGAAGAGCCAGACTAGAGCATTACAATAAAGGAATGGGGATAAAAATATCCAGGATTAGGAGATGATTATAGTTCGGTGTTGAGAGAATTGGTGAGATCCGGATTGGAAGCATAGATGGAGTTATCGGTTACAGTAAGAGACTAGAGTGGACTCTCATAGTAAAAAGAGAATTCTCTGTCCCCTTGAAGAGCTCTCTTAAATTTACTCTCATCGAAATTCAGAGGAAGCTGAGTGTACTCAGGATCGAAGTTGCTCTAATCAAGTCTTGGGCGCCAAGCTGGGTCAATCTTCTTTTGCCTGATCATCTCCCAGTCAATATCGCTTAGCCATTCATGCTGTTTAATTTCTTCCACGCCTTTCTGTGCTCCAAGCCTCTTTGCTGGGTTGCGTTCTAGCAGTTTCTTAATCAGGGAAGAAACTTCCTCCCCCATGTGAGAAGGAAATGTAAGCTCAGACTTTAAAATAACATGATTAGTTTGACTCTAAAATCCTGAGAGTCATTTCTCCCTTGTTATTTGTGTAGTAGGGAGGTAATCCAGTAAGCATCTCATAGAGTATAGCGCCTAGGGTGTAATAGTCGACCATGTGATTATGGCCCTCTCTCTTGAGTATCTCCGGGCACATGTACTCTGGTGAACCACAGAATGAGAAACTTCTCTCGTCATTCTTGAAGATCTTTGAAAGACCAAAATCAGCCAGCTTTATATGGCCATCCACATCTATTAGCACATTTTCAGGTTTCAAATCCCTGTAAACGATATTCTCATCATTATAATAAAGTTAAAGGATTAGGATATTCTTGGAGTGGAGGTAGTCTATTCCTAAGAGTATTTCTGCGAAGTAGAATTTAGCCAGGAACTCTGGGAATCTGCCCTTCTATTGCAGGTGATAGAACATCTCACCCCCAGAGCAGAAGTCTATTATGAAATGTAGGTTCTCCTTCTATAGTATAATTAGGTTAATAAAAGAGAGGAAACTATAATTAGCACAAATTTGGAGTGAGCAGTCACCTTTTTAATTTATCTGAAATAAAATACTGCATTCCTCAGCAGCAACTTTTTCTTTTTAAATTCGTAAATCTTAAATTAAAGGAGAGAGGTGCTTAATAATTAAATTGGCTTCTTCATAGAATATTTTATAATCGCTGACGTGGCTTGCAGTAAATTAAATTTCGAAGAAGAGTGTGAAAAATATAGAGGAGTGAGCAGCTTATTGAAGGAGTAGTAATTGGTGGTAGCTAAATAGGCAGAAATAGAAATAAAATTATAAGTGATATCTATGCTCTCACTCTCTTTTTAAGTTTTTTTTTATTAAACTTACAGATTGGAAAGCGTAGTGGAGTTTGACTACGAAGGGGTGGTCGTTGAGTTCCTGCATGATGGTTCTCTCGTTCATGATCTGCTTGAGCTTGGACTCGTTGGTGACCTTGTCCTTCTTCATGACCTTCATGGCGTAGATGAGACCTGTATCCTTTTTGCGCACTAAACTCCATTATAATAATTACTACTTAAAATATATTTTAGCAAACAGCCCAGAGTGATTCAGCAATAAGTGAAAGTCTTGTGGGAGGGAGGTGATACTTACCCATGTAGACTTTGGAGAAACCGCCCTTGCCAATGACTTTGAGCAGCTTGAAGTCGTTGGTCATGACTGCCTTGTTCTTGTTGACGATGATCTTGGAGTAGTAGGGCTCCAGTACCAGGTTGTTAGGTAGTGGCTTCAGAGGTCTATCAAAATTAAAGGTCACTCCCCATTATAAACAAAATAAATTAAATTTAATATGATTTAATTAGATTCCATTAAGAGTTTGAAATTGAGAGAATTGGCCAATTTAAATAGCCTCTTAAATAAAAGCTTATATAGCTTCATTTATGTCCCCTTGTCTCCAGATGGAAACACTCACATCGATATAAATATTATGTGTGGTGATCAGATTTAAAGAGTAAGAGGAGAAAGAGGGAGGAGTCTGTAAAATATAATATTTGAATAATAATTTAAATCTCAATATCATCGCCACTTCACTCACTTTAAATGGCGTAGCATTATGAAAACTATCTACAATATATTCTCACATACATTTTTGTTATCAGGGAAGTAGCAGTTTAAATACTGGTTACAACCCGCACTTCAACAACTAGCCACAGCAAGTGCCCTTCATTGATTTTTACAAACAGTACTTTCTATATAAGGCATCACACTATTTTTAGGGGCAATCAGGCCAATTTCCAAAGCAACCAAAAATTGGTTGGAGCAGCAGCCGCTCAATAGTAAATCAATTCTCAGACTCAATAGCTGCACCATCATTAGCAGCCGGTTTTTTCACCCCACTCAAGTAAATTTTTCCCCTTCATGTAAATTAAATATAGACAACTTCAGCGGCTCCTCATCTTCGCAAATGGCAAGCAGCATCAACTAATATTCCCACCAATAGCCAAATTTAAACCCAGGCATAAATTATAAATACACTTTAGTTTCAAATACGATATTTGAAATGTGTACTAGAACCAACCACGGGAGAGATATTCTTACGAGGGCAGCGCCACTTCAAGTCACCTTAATCACGGAGTAGGGGCAGCTCACCATTTTAACATACCTCACCATCATCAGCCCAGTCGCTCCAACGCTAATAACAACGCCATGTTGATCACTTCATCTGAGCAATTCGATTCAATTTCCTACACAAACTAGCAACAACCCACTCCACTCGAACCCTCCCCAGTCAACTCCAACAGCCACTAAATCATTCTTACTTATTTACTTACTTAAATAGGCAGAAGCAGAGCTGCTAATGCAAGTGGTGCAGTGCAGATGCAGTCTGCTAACAGAGTGGGATAGGGACTCACAGATAACTACATGTCGAGTGGTGATCAGCATTTCACTCAGATGGCATAGATGAATAATGCCAATACTAACTCCTAAGATTAGAGGAAGGATATTAAAGTGAACCAAATTCAAATGATCGACAGAAATGTTGCTCACAAGCGCAGATCCATCGAAGCCAAAGAAGCAGTCATTATAATTTGATCACACCTAAATCTATATGTGATTAGTTTAAATTCATGGGATCGGGAAGCGGTAACTACGAACACTTAGCACATCACCAAAATGTGGAAGTTAGCAGACAGACTGCATCAGGTATTAAGTCAGCACTCTCAAATTATCCCCAGCCCCAAATAGTTTCTTAAGTCTTGAGCCAGCCAAGGCAACAGTCAAATTCTTAAAACACTGCAGCAGCTTAGCACCAAATTTAAATCCAAGGGGGTGTCAAGCAAATTAACAAGATGTCTAAGGTTGAGAGAGACCCCATGAATGAAGTACCTCTGACTTAGTAACATCAGTAAGTCATCAGCTCAACAAACGGCAACAACAACATTAACAAGAGGTCACTTGCTAAATCTTAGTCGTAGAACAGGCTAGTCCTTCTCTCTTAAGATATGCTCAATAAGAACAATCCAAAATTGCTTTTCAATTTATTTAAATCCTTACTAGGATTGGCAAATATAAAAGATCTTGAGCATTTTGTTTTGTCTTTAGGATTAGGGAGAAGACAGGGACAATCAGATAGCAACGGACAAGAACTCCTTCTTCAAAGACTAAACTGTCCACAAGAGCATTAGTTAGGCACAGGACTTGTTGTACAAGCAGCACATGCAGTACAGTGGAGGACACCAGACCAACCAGAAGAACTGGATGCTTAAGGCCACTGCAAGCATCAACAACCTTGTCCTCTCTCGCATGACTACCAAATCAGAGTGTACATACTGCAACAAGACCTTAAAGATATAGGCTAATTTCATTTTGTTACCTCAGCCAACGGAATGATGTCACTCAGTTCTTTGCCTCACCACTGTAGCTCAATCTACTGCTCCAAGGACCAGCAGGGTATGATGATCCAGCAGACTCTCAGCAAGAAGTACTCTACAAATGCCGACTATTACAACCTCAAAGTAGTCAATGACCTCATCTACAACGAGAATACCCATATCGTCAGTATCTTCAAGGACTACCTCATCCTGGACGACATCAATGAATTCCTCAAGCGTTCTTACGCTTATCCTGAGACCAAGTCCCGCCTCCCAAAGCTCTGCTCCTTCTATGAGAAGTACTCGTAGGTGTTCCCCAACTATGTGGTGCTGCCTGAAAGCAAATACATGTTCAAGAACATCCAACGCAAACAAAAGCTCATCGATGAGTAGTACCAAATCCAAGAGGAGCTTGCCAAGAAGCAGCATTAGACTTTGAATTAAGCTTATTAAATTCGATGTCTTTTCTTTGCTGGATGAGGAGAAACTATTTAACACCAGATTCTATAACAGCTACTATAGTAACATGGGAGGAGGAGGCGATCTGAGTATGTCACGCAGACAGTATGAAGACTAAGCAAAGGCCATTGCTGAATAGGCAGGACGCAAACCGGCCACTAGGATTGACCAAATGAAGATAGATGAGCTAGTAGATAGATTCCTCATGAAGGACTCAGAGTCAAACATCTAACTCCTTACCTCGATGGCATTAATACTTTAACTTAATTATAGTTAAGATAAAGGCATTAGACTTCAGTGAATTCTAGAACTCATTTGTAAACCAGTCCCACTCTAAAATTATTGGAACCATTAACGACAAGAACCTCCCAAGCACTGGTGGTAAACAGTCCTCTGCTAATTCAAAGGGAGTCACTACACCCATGCAACAGTAAAAGACTTCAACTTCATCCTAGCTCAAGAACCAGCAGGTGGTGAATCAGATCAACTAAATTAAGAATAACCTCATCAGCTAAAACTAGCAGCTGTCTACTTCACATTTAAAGTGTTTGCTCTTATTTACTGGACCGCAAGGGAAGAAGTCTTTGGACTCCAATTCAACTGGCAAGAGAACTTCCGGTCAAACTTAATCCACAGGCGCTCCTATTTCTCTTGCATCAGCTAACAACGCTAAAAAGCAAAAGACTTCCTCATTCAACAACAACCCTGCCGCTAGCTAAGGAGTGAAGCAAGTTGTCAGCAATCTTGCTCAGCCAGGATCTAGCTCAAGAGCAGCTTAAAACTTAGATAAGCAAGAACTGAAGAGCTCTCCTAAGATGTAATAGAAAAGTCAAGCACATGTAAATCCTCAGCACCGAGTGATTACCATCCATGATTAGTAGCATCTCCAGTACCAGGATCAAATCAGAGCTAATGCTCAAGCTTCCCCAGCAACCAAAGATGCAATTACTAATTACTTGTAAGACTGTAACATCAACTTAGATGATATTGCTATGGGCTCTGGGAATAAGTATCCTTAGCAAATCACACTAGATATTCAGTCTCAATACTCAAAGCAGGGTATGGCTCCACTTCTCTCTCCAGGATCTACAAATATGGGTAGTGCGACTAATCTACTCATAAATAACTAGATCTTAGAAAGCCCTCAAATTAAGTCACCTCCTAACTATATCGGACCAAAGAGCTAACTTGGCAGTATAGTCTCTGGCACTCATTCAGGCTCATAGACCTCTCTTCACATGAATCATTAGAACTTGAATTCCCTTTAAGGTAACCTCAGCCAATAGAGCAGACCTAATATGAAGTCTTAATGCGCTCTCCCTTCCAATTAGGCCTAACCTATAACTAGCATGAAGAAATCCACCAACCGCCTCTCTAATGGAGGAACTCAGATGAAGTAACAAGTTTAAGCTCAGAGAAAGAATGCATCTCCAGTTCCTGCCTTATAAAAGTAGGGGCAGTATCCTCATCAGTAAAACTAGCAACAGGCTTAGAATCAGTATTAGCCCTCAAGCAGAAACCAGCAAATGAATAGTAATTCCACCTAGAAGAGCTTGAAATCCGTGCACATTATAGGCTCTCATTCTTCTGCTGGAGGAGCTGCTGCTGCAGCAGCTCATACTAAGTATCTGAGCGGAGGTAATGAATAATACCAAAAGATTCTAGGCACGATAAGCTCAACTAATAATGCAGGAGGTTATGATACCTAAACAGTAAACTCTTCAGCCAAAAAGAGCACTATGCTTCAAGCAACTAGATCGAATATTATAATATTTTATGAAGGCTGGACTTAGCTAAGATTAAGTATCCGGTCTATCAGGATCAGTATAGAAACAGTAGCCTGCTCATTTAGTCAAGTAGCCATCTTTCAATGACAACTTTGAGAATAAAAAACTTATATGTTTTTTGTTTTATGCTAGAATGATATCATAACAGGAGAAGATTGCGACGACTTCGGAATTGCAGATGAGAGATTCACCTCTCCTGATGGAAACAAAGCCCTATTCTAGACAATTGATGAGAATATTCAGGGGCTTTTATCTTAAGGAAGAAGAAGCCTAGAGGGACTAGTTTCAACAGTTCCTTCTGCAAAGTAAGGTGGACAGATTCAGAAGACCAACATCATGCTCCTAACAAGCTCAGATGACAAAGGCTTGACGAACGCAAATAATTATGAACAAATCAGGAAGCACCTTGAGCAGTGCATTTCAGGCACTGTGGGCTCTCTTGGACCTCAATCTGTAAACTACAATGGTGGTTCGATCCCCAGTTAGCAAACCTTTGATTTCAACAATCAGATGATGTAATAAAATACGATCCATAGCAACTCAAAGAAGTACAATGTCCATATCAAGAGTAACGAGAAGCTAGATGATGTGAAGCAATCTATAACTTCTCTTTAAACTGGATATAATAGAGAGGCTGTCTCAGGGAGCAGCATTTCAAATCATTAGCAGAACTCTCAAGAGCTAAGTGGCTCCAGAAATGGAACTTAGAAGAAGCAGTTTGAGTCCTTAAAGTAAAAGATCAAGGGGTAATTTAATGATAACTAGCATCCAGCTTCTGATACTCATTCGCACTAGAGTGCTTCTAAGACTCCTAACAAGCAGTAATCTCATGCCAAGAAGTCAATGAGCAACATGGGTCATGGGTCTTAGTAAAGTAAAGTAAAGTAAAATTTTAGGAATGGAATTAATAATCAATTTCAAATCTCAGCACTTAAAAGTACTAGATAAGAAACCGTACTATTATCCTATGTAAATGGGTCTTAGTAAATGTTGCTTCAATAGAATAGAATGAGTCTCGAATCGAATCAGATGCTGCTCATGATGCCTGGCTCAAACACTAACTAGCAGGGCAACCCTCTAACTTCAACCTCCGCAAATGGAAGACTTCTCTCCTTCTCCTAGAATCAAAGTTAGCAAAATCAAATCAACTACCGCAGCATAACAAATCTTCAGCAAAGGAAGACAAGTAACAACCACCAGACTTTCAAGGATGCTTCTATTGAGAATAATAAGCGCCTTAGTGGCTAGAACAGATAGAGCTTTAAAGAGCTGAGTTAGCAGTCAACCTCTACTCATAACTTCAACCAGCCTTCTCATTAGACTATTACTGCTACTTTGAATAATGATAACAAGATGATAAAGAGAAGCGCAACTGGAAAGACGCTAAACATTTAGGATTCAGGGAGTATGAACCATTAACAGTCTTATAATCAATTGCACAACAACTACCTACACAGTGTTGGAAGTTCTAGTTCTATAACCAATCCCACGTTCATTGCAAATAACCAAACTCAGAACAGCAAGCTTTACTCTACTCAATAAATTTTATTATCATACTTTAGATTTTTATGATTATGAATGCTTGACTGTGAACAACAATAATTCACTGTAGAATCAAATGAGCATACAGAATTTCCATCAGCACTAACTCTAGTAGTAAGCTGCCAACCAAGTCAGAGTGATGACCCCCTCATACTCTCTAGCTAGCTTATCTAAAGTCATTTCACCTACTACCACCACATCACCCATGACCATGACAGTTTCTTTAGCAAATGGAGGAAACGCTCAAGCTATAAATAGAAAGCAAGGTTCTCAGGGCAAGACTAATGGCAAATAATCAGCTCTGGGTGTTTTATTTTAAGTTTAGTCCAACTCCAATCATCATCACAACCCTTCAATTTCAAATACCCTTTCAAGCTCTCACTCTTAAAACTTCCTGCTGCAGGATAAGAACTCAAAGCTCGCAACTTCTTCTATCTACCAAAACTCTTAGAAAGCAATAATCTCTTCAAAAGCTGGTGTCAAGTCAACAATAGGAGGCAACAAGAACAATACTTTATAAGCTCAGTCTCATCCTATTCAGATATCCACCACCATCAATTAGAAACTGGGAAGAGTCCCTGCAAATCACCACCAAATGAGTTAGAGCAACATGTCACTTAATCAGCATACACTTGTCTAAACGTTCCAGACTACTCCTAGAGGAAACAACCTGATTCATAGCAACTCAGGTGAGCAGCACTTGATAGACGCACACACCTATAATTCATAGCAGGCTGCAAGTGCCTTATAAATGAATCCATCCTATCCCTCCAACTAAGGGAGAAGAGGAGTGCTTGGATCTCAGCAGCACCCTAACATGTATGGTATAATATTGGAGAACAGCTCCTAGAATATTTCTTGCACCGCTTCAACAGAGAATCACTCAAGTAAGTATTTACCCTTGACTTATATATAGCTGCAAAAGCGATAGAGTCCAACAAGCACCCTAAGTTTATGAAAACCATTGAAGAATTCGGCAGCAGTTCAAGTGCCACAAACGGTCCAACTTATAACACCATGCTTAGTGCATCAATGGGTCAAGGCAGAGGAGGAATTCTAAGCGGAGGTGTCAATACTTTGACGAACAGCTTAAGTCAGGCCTAGCTAGAAGTGAAGAATTAGAAGAACAAGATTTAGACTGTTGTAAACAGTAACTAAGCTTCAATAAAAAGGCAGACTCTTGGAGGCAATCCAACTTCGACATTATAATGAAAAATTTGCATTTTCTTGCTTATCTTTATTATCCGCTTCAGGAAGTATTTCTCACTTCAAGTCTCCCAGCTAACAGATAAATCAAAAGAAGCATCTCTAAGGCAGACAGCTCAACATGTGAAACAACAATAAATACTTATAAAACTTAGAGTCCTAATATTTTTAAGTTGAAGTTTGAAATTAAGTATATCGCTTCTCTTAAGTAAAGCATATCTTTCAGTTTCTAAGCGTTTAAAAACTAAAAATCTTATGGCAAATTATTAACTTCACTAATTCACAGTTTCTAAACTTAGGCTGGCTCTCATCGCTTTGACTCCTCTTGCTAGCCCCTGCTTTGAGTTTGCATCTCATACTTGAGGAACCTATTTTTACTGTCCTCTAAGTCAGTCTCTAATTGATCATTTATCTAGTCTCTCTGCTATCTTAGCGCTCTTATGCCTTTTACTCCACCTGAGTATACGACCTTGTCTTCATCCTCCTCAAGGGGAACTTATAAATATGAATCTATGAACTTCATAGTTGATTATGAGTGCTCCGTCAGATGCTCTAACTTATTCAGATGGCAGATGCAGCTCCTTGTCTTTTTCAGGAATCACTACTGGCTCTTTAGCATTTTTCTTTGGCTTCTTTATCTTCTTCACCTCCTCATTTCCAGTAGATCTATCAGTAAATAATTGTTAAATACTCTCAACGCTTTAAAATTCTTCTGTCTTACTTAAATAAGATGCTTGGCTCTGAATCTTGCGAAGTAATGCCAATTCCTTTTTCTAGATGAGCGTTGTTCTTCCTGCTCTGGCAATGAGAGCACCTGCAAGAGTCCCACTACATTACCATTTCATCTCCTTAGTAATCTTACATCGCAGCAGTGCTCGGGACAGCAAGGCAAGCTTTTACAAAGAGCACACAGATCTCTGATGTTCATTTCTTCTCTGGACTCCATTACTTAATAATTTAAAATTAATAATTAATTCAACGTCAGGAGAAGGAGGACCCACAAAGAGGTTTTTATGTTTAAAAATCTTACAAAAAATAACTAAACAAACTTGCAGATAAAATACTATTGCAATTATAGCTGCTTAGGAAGGAGCTAAGTGTTGTTTCCAATAAATTATGACTTAGAGTAAGCGATTATTGCTGTTTAAGTTCAAACAAGAAGTATAGGTGAAAGGATACATTTTTTTATAAGTTACGATACTCTCAGAGGACTAGGGATGCTAATTTCAGCTAGATTATTAGTACTTGAGACTTGCATGCCTTCATTAGAAAAATCCCTAGCCTCTGCCTTAAGAGCTAGACTATTACTAAGAGGAAGAATTTTAAGCTTTAGTTGTCTTTGGTGGTCTAGCTTTGCTTAGAAAAGGAAAATTAAAAATCTGTTGAAGCTATTATTAGCGCTGTTTGTTTAGGGGTTGATGCCACTCGCTTAGAGTGAGTTCAGATTAGTTTGAGATGACTACTGATGAATTGTAATTTGATCTTTGCCGTGCACGTTTACTATGTTTACCTGAATAGCGATTGGGAATTATTGAGTGGAGCTCGGAGCTCCAGTGCTGCCGTCTCTAAATGTAATGCTGGGATTAACTATTGGAGAAGTCATAACTTGCCCAGTATTTCTGTTAACAAAAAAAACAAGGAATTATTTATAAAGAAGTTTTGTGAGTTATTTTGCGCTGTAGGCTTTTTTGAAACGACGTTGGATGTGATAGCGCCACTATTGAGAGAATTAGTGCTTATCATACTTGCCCCAGCATTTGCACTTATCTTTCTCGCAGGTTACTATTCACTCACACTCTAGAACTCTTCAATAGTCTGCTGTCTGGGTTGAGAGCCATTATTTGCACCACTGGCTGAGTTATTGAAGTTCTGAGCATATGTTTGCTAATTACCCTGCCTCATCTTATTAGAGTTCTTATTGAAGGTGGAAATTTAAGCCTTCTGCGAGATAAGTTTCTTTGATGGAGAACTACTTATGTTGTTGGAGTGGCTTTAGAGTGCGAAGTTGCTTTCAAGACTCACAGTTGCTTGCGGGAACTAAAACTTGCCAGAGGAAGAATTCTTAGCAGAATAAGAGTATCTTGTGGAAGATAAGTTCTTGAGTTGGAGCTGATTAATAAATTATTGAAATAATGGGAAATCAAAAGTCTCTGTACAAAACCTATTTCAATGAAGTGTATTTGAAAAAGCAGCAGGAAACCAATTCCCAGTCTAACTAGTAATAATAAAATTTGAACAACGATCGATCGAGGTAGCGACCACAAACAGGCATAGACAACTAATACTATGCCACCTCATTCTAAACACACAGTTCCTCGGGCGGAGGCAGCTGCAGATAGACACCAGATAGTTCGCAAATAGCTAACTACCCCTCGCACAGCTAGCTCAGCTTACAAAGCCAGCATCATATTAATTTCAATCGTCATTCTATGGGTCCAGGTAGAGCCACGGCAGATATGCTGACAGGCATAGGAGGAAGTAGCGGGCGATACTCTGGCGGATTTGTCTCAAATAGACCAAGTAAAGTTATCAAAATAGTAATAAATTCAACACAGACATTAACCATAAATGTTCCTGACAGAATACCAATTACAGTTCCAAGCTCTCAAAGCAACGATGAAGATAGCGTCATCAATCTTATGTGAACTAGTTTACTAGTATCCATTATAATTCATTGGAGGTAATAAGTCGCAATCTTGGGTTTCGCAAGGAAACCATTTACAACTCTAGCAGAGTACTTAGCAGAGTAATACTGCAACATCAGCTTATAATTAGGCCACCTACTCTCAACAGCCGATGATTCCGACAGCTACAGAACCACCAACTTGCGGTTGGCTGTTGGAGCAAGTTGAGTTGAAATATGCACAGCTAATTAAAGAGCACAAGCATCTGCAGTCACAGCATCCCAGCCTTCAATTGTCATCCTTGAATGCTAATGGTGCTCCAGTAGGAGGTGGCTCTATTACAGGAATGAGCTTTGGAAACAGAAGCAACAACGATAGTGTAAGCGGCAGTTATGGGCTGAGCACAAGATCTGTGGGTGGAGGAACAAATCACCAGCAGAAAAGTAGAATAAGGAAGCGAATTATTGTGGCACTCAAAACTGTGGATGGCAACGAATCCATCGACTACTGGCTTACTCAATACTCAAGGTAAGTTCAAATTCTCTTCTACCCATATGCTTCCATCTAGAGAAAACATATTTATTTTAGTCCAGTGGATAAAAATAGTTCTAATAAATTACGAAATTAATTGTTAGTTTTTTAGGGTCTAACATTGTTTATTTAATTATTCATGGTAGAAATGTTTCATAGTAAGAAAGCAACAGTCGAGTCATTTATCTCTGGTAATTATTCATAGAATGTCTTATAGCGCACTTATAGATGGTCCAGACAGAGACAAATCCTTGAAGAAACCAGCTCATTTTTAAAGTTCTTGAGGGGATTAAGGCTTCGCCCACAATACTAAGTAGTTAAGCATGGGTTAGACTAGAATACAGCCGATTGTTAGCAAGAACAAGACCATGGAGGAGATGCTAGTAGGAGGAGCTGTAACTGGCATCCACAGCTCTGGCTCAGGCGCTATAGTCCAAGAGCATGGCGTTAACCAACACATTCTTCACACTGAGTGTAAGTACTTAAAAATGGTGTTGTAATCAAGTCTTAGTCGATGATGTCAACTTCAGCAACAGCAATTTAAAACAGAAGAGGAAGTTCCTGCAGTCAGCAGCCCATGGAAGGAAATTATTTTCTTCTTATCTATATGCTTACTTTCTTAATAGCATAATAGTGGAGTGGAGACTGTTGGACCCAATCTATTCGAATAAAACCAAAAAAGGTAGTCGATTGCTTAGAACAATAGGAATTCAATTTTCAAGCAACCCATACTCCAAGCTCAAGGAAACGGCCTGATATAAAAGGCAAGCCTAGTAGGTGGAGGAATTAATCAACAAAATTTTGGGGGAACAATGTCCTTGAAGGACATCCTCTCTCCTACTTTTAATATGGCTCATCCAGGCAATGGTTAAATTTCACATACGAACGGCTAAAGCAAGAATTTGCCTGTGAGATAGTATTAAAATGATCTTATTAACATCAAGCCTTAATAAAACTAGTAAGCTATAACTGGGGGCCCGTAAACTGGCTAAAATGCTTTAGCTGCCTTTGGGTTGCCCAACAGTAATTTTGCAAATGTCTTTAAAATAAATCAGAGGCCTGTATCAGGTATCTACAGAGGTGGCGCTGGAGTGAATTCAAGAAAGAAAACCTTCTCAATGAGAAGAGAAAACGAGGCAGATAGATTCCTTGATGACTTCTTGAAGAAGAGACAAGACTAGTAACAAAATGGAATTAGCAGTGGGCAAGGAATGTAACAAGTTACTTCTGCTGGCAAGATTAGTTTAATCAGCAGCCAAAACTACATCGGCAATTTACTATTATTTTAAATTATGATTAATCTTTAATTTTAATGCTGAATGAGTCTATTGGTTAGATTGTCAAAACTGAGCCAACAATCGATCAAGATCAAATTCGAAGTGGAGCAAAAGAGCTCTTTAAGCTTTCTAAGAGGAAGAATAACGAGAGTATGGATGAGATTGTCCTCAATCATCAATAATTTAACCACTTTCATTTTCTAATTGAGTGGAGGGAAGCCAGCTCCTGAGTATTTAAACAACTTCTTTTCCTCTGGTCAAAAGGGTGCAGCAAACATAGAACAATAAGAGCACTTCGGATATACAAATGCAGATGTAGCTCACTAGCAGCCTCAGAATAAATAGAGGTGCTAAACTGCAGCTTCCTCTGTAAGAGCCAAGAGGAAGCAAAGTGCAATGCAGATAAATCTTGCAAACATGAATCAAGCTAATGCAATTCCAGGAAGCAAATAAGTTGTGAACCACATCCAGACTTTAATAAGAAATAGAGCGTTTGGAGGAGACTTTAACACTGATTAAAGTCCTGAGGCTGCTGCTGCTCCATAAGGGGCTGATCTTACAAAGCAGTGCAACAACTTCTTCACTACCGATCTTTCGAGAAAGCCTCCAACTACTAATGTTAGACCTTAAACAAGTAACTATAGGCAATCATTCGGGAGGCTTAATCCCACCAACACGAATGCTCTGAATACCATATATGGGAAGTTCAGTAGTGGAACAGGCTTAGTGGAGGGTAACTTACCTGGCACGGCTGCAAACATATAAAAGATACATACTGCAGCTGCCGGACTAGATAAGCAGGAAAACAGTTTCTCAAGAAAGCTAAAGGAAAATAGGGAAGCTTATAAAATATAGTAATAGCAAAATCAGTTCTTCTCTGGCACTAATCGAGGATTTTAAAGAAGCAGCTCTACAGCCATGTCAGGCATTTCTAAGCTCTATGAGTTTGCAACTCCAGGGTGTTCTGATATTAATGATTATCATCTTTCAAAACAAATCGGTCACGGGGCCTATGCTGTTGTGAGAGAAGGAACACATAAACCTACTAATGAGAGAGTGGCCATCAAGGTTTATGATAGATTCAAGCTCATGGACGTACAGAGGAAGAAATCAGCTCTTAGAGAAATTAGGATACTCTCCAAACTCAATCATAGTAAATAAAAATATTCCTTGACTTTGAAGAATGCGCTATTTTATAAATCACCCGAACATTATAAAATTATACGAGAGCATTGACACAAGCAAGCAAGTTTACCTTATCATGGAATACGCAATTGGAGAATCCTTACACGCCTATCTTAAGAGTTAAAACAACCGGAGATTGCCAGAAGAAGAGTGCAAGAGAATTATTAGGCAGTTGCTTTTAGTGCTCGGTTATCTGCATCACAAAAGTGTTACTCACAGGTATATCCCCATCATTAGAACATTTAAATTGTTGGAGCAAATGAATTTAACAGTGAATATATTCTCTACATGACTTTGTTGATATTAATAATAATTCTAATCAGTTTACTGATGTTATCGGTTCTATTCTATTGTTTTGCACTAGCTTTTTCTCGAAGAGTTTCCACCCCTCGTTTTCTTTGATTTATTAGCTACTCTCGTTAGTGGACAAGAACATGTCGCTATTCTGGTGATGAGAGTTCTGCTCATGCTTTGGTACTCTAATCCAGGGATCGTCTAGCATCTACTATGCTGTAGCTCTCCTTGCAGGGTCAACGGTTAACATCTTAGAGAGAAAGGACCTTGCTGGGTAGCTAACGTGGTCAGGCACGTCATAAAGACCTCGAGCTATCTTCTTATAGAGATCCTTATCTGATAGCCCCTTGAAGGGGAACTGTCCGCACAGCATTGCAAATAGCAAAATGCCCGTGGCCCATATATCTGTGGGTGGCCCTAAATACTCTTTCTTCATAACTATCTCAGGGCACATGTAAGAAGGCGTTCCACAGAAGATTTTCAGCTTTGTGTCAGGAGTGGTGCAGCAGCAGAAGCCGAAGTCTATAAGTTTAACATTCCCTCGTTTGTCTATGATGATATTCTCTAGCTTTATGTCTCTATAAGATTATTTACAAAGGACTAGTATCATACCTGTGACTAATTAAAATGCATATGATCTCCTGAGAAGCGTTAAAACCTCAATTAAAAGTTTTATAAAATGTATGTGAAGAATGGAAGGAGTTTAAGACTCCTTACTGATAAATTATTCTCAATCGAGATCGCTATCGCTGTCAAGAGAGGTAACCTAAATTGAAGTTAGAACTTTAAAGTGCAAACTAACCTTCTTCTTTGTGCTGACGGTGTGAGCGAGAGAGCTGCTGTCATCGTCTGAGATAGATGAGATACTGCTGCTTTGGCGTCTTGAACTATTTGAGTTTAAAATGTTTGATTCTTACGATGTCTTGATAGCAGACTTGGGTGGAACTCCATTCTGTTTGGGGGCCTCCTTTGCATTGTTTGGAGCAGTTTGCTTTTAGTTTGCATCTATAGCCATTATAAGAATTTGTGGTAAAATTACTTGAAGTGGTAGCAGTTGCTGGCTTTGAAGCTAATAAGGGCTTAGAGTTGTTGCTTTTAACTGCCTCTGCCGCCATCTTGGCCTTGATTGCAACGACTTTCAAGTCAAAGTCAGTTCTGGCTGTAATAGCCTTGTCTTACCATGGCTAAACCAATCAAATTAATACCTCTTTAAAATCTATTGGCTCCCACTCAGCCAATTTATTTAATTTCTATTATTTTAATAATTTCTCTCTAAAAGGTGGGCTTCTCTGCTTTGAATCATAGACTTACCTTTTTCTAGTGTTCGGTCATCTTGCCCCATTCTGCGCCTATGAGTCTGGCCACGTCTGTGATTCCCAACTCTACCCAAAAGGTATTAGATAGGAAGATTTAAGGTTTAAGTGGCTAATAAATATGGAGGAGGCCTACCTGGGTTCTCAGTCTTAATGGGTCCTCTTCTGAAGCCGCTGTAGAGCATGTAGGCTGTGAGTGGCTTCTTAATTTCGTCAAGCTCAGTCTTGGGCTTGTCATCCTTGCCCTTCTTCTTGGCACTCTTGCCATCCTTGGATCTCTTGCTCTTCTGGGCGGAGGCTGACTGGGCTAGTGCGGTCTTGGGGGCTTCCTTAGGTGCGTCATGGTTTGCCTTGTGGTTAGTGAAAGATGAATGGGGTTGCTCCCTTTCTGACTTCTAAGATAGTATTGCTTCTTTCTTGTCTTGCTTCTCCTTTTCCTTGAGCTTGTGCTTGGCGCCTTGGAGGTCTGCTATTGCCTTTGCTCTTACCTCTGTGAGCTACTCCTTACTCGCACCCTAGTTATCAATAAAAAGTCATTTAGAGTATATTGAATCACGCAGCCCATACCAACTAGGCAGCGCGAATCTTTGGGCGGAGAAAAGGAAGGAGCCGAGAGGGCGAGAGCAAAGAAGAATAAGTGGGGAAAGCAAACTTACCAGCTGGCTCTTCGAAGATCTCAGCTGCCTGGTTGAAGAAGGTGGCTGCTAGTTTGAAAAGGTCTCTTAGCTACAAGTGATTGATTATTCTCTCCTTATAATTCCAGTGATAGTCTTCTCCATTAATATTAAGCATTAATAATCATTGAAGCTCTAAAAATTATCTTTTGAACTTTTTAATTTCATAAAGAACTATATTTATTTCAGAAGATAAATTTTTTAAGATAAATTGATGACTATTGTGGATTATTAAATAAAATACTCGTTTTTCATACATTAGTTATACAATAATGAAGATGAGGACTTACCTTGCGGGGGTTGAGCTCTGCCATTATTTAATAGGGAGTTGCTACTGCTGCGGAATAAATAACTATAATCCTTCCTCGCCCCTTCACTTTATACTCATTTCCACTCTCTCCCCCATCTTCCCATCCACTCTCACACACATATACCAGAAATAATTTAATCAAAATAAAATATAGAAATGAGTCAAGACAAAATCATACTTAGCCTGGCCAACAAGATCCAATCCAGGAGAAAAGAGACCAACTCAAAGCAGCTAGGCTAGGAAATATACAGGGACAATTCCAACTCTGCCAAAAATATTTATGCGAAGGATGAAGACACTGAGCATGCTACTTCTAGATCTATAATCAGCCAGGAACTCCTCTCCAAACTAAGTAAATTAATTAGAGAGAACTTATAACTTATAGAGTAGGAGAGAAGGACTCGCAGAACAAATGCTCATTCGCTCAGAAACTCAGTCAACTCCACTAAGATCAGTAACGTCCCAGATTTAAACAATCACCACACGCTCTAAGGAATGCTTCCCTCAGAGTTTCAAATCCACAGAGCCAACATTAACTCCAGTACACATGATAAGAACTCTGCTCAATAGTTTGACTCCCAAATGAGCTCACTTAATTTGATGATGCTCAATAGGAATCTTCCCGCTATCAATAGCAAGGAAAAGTTTATTATGAACGATAGCTATGATGAGGGCTCTCCCATTTAACTTCAGCGATTTGTCAATCATTCAGCCAAGAATTCAATAAATCCCTATAACTCACACACTGATTCGTAATTTAAATTTATTCAAGCATGTAGCTTATTACTCTCCATTCTAAGAAAGGGCAGTTGTATAATTAGGATACCTAGGCAAACCAGCACTAAGAAATAAAACCTAATATCAAAACTCTTCAAAATCTACCAACTCAAGATGATATTGTTATAAAAATCTGAGTTAATTCAATTTAACTAATCTAAGATAATTTAAAAATAAAATTGAATACTTTTATTTCATAAATAAGATCTCTTCTGAAAAGAGACTAAGCTAGAATAAGTTTAGACAAATGAAAGGAAATGATGAGTGGACTTTACTAGCAAGACTCCAAGATCATTAAGTTGAGCAGAGGGAGCAGTCCGAGCATAACCGTTCTAAGTCTAAGAAGATAGAATAGAAGCAGTGGCTTTTGCAATAAATAGAAGAAAAGAGTAAGCAGAGACTTGCCTACTTGCTTCAAAAGTCTAAGAGAAAAGGCAAAAAATAACAGAACGAGGAAGAAGAAGATTAAGGGGATGGCTTGTTTAAAACTAAGGACATAGAGAAGTAGGAGGCTAAGAGGAAGCTTATTTAACTAGTCACAGCCAAGGAGAACAAACTTAAAATCGATTAAAAGAATGCTCAAATCAACAATGAGAAGAATCTCAAACTTAATTACCATACTCAACTAGGAAATAACCAGCAGACTTAATCTGATGTGAGTCAGCAGTACTTTCAGTACTTTAGCTACGACTTGAATCAGCAGATTTCCCAAAGAAGGAAAGACGTCAGGAGGTCCCTCAATCAAGAGTATCAACAATACACAAGCAAGCAAAAGAAAACTAGAAATATGCTCAACACGAGCTCCAATGATTCTATTGTCAACACCTCAAACATCTCTGCCAATGCTTCTGAGGTAAGCTTCTTAGATGATGCTTTCAGCAAAAATCAGGCCTAGAAGTAGAAGAAGTTATTAGAGCAAGAGCTTAAGATGAAAAGAAACAGAGAGGCACTCAGTTCAAAGTTCAAGCTTCCCCAATCAATAGATCAGTTACAGAAATACGATGAGGTGAAGGCTGATTAAGAACTCAAAGGATATTATCAAAATGAGGATGTCTAGCTAAATCAGCAGTAGAGGAGAATAAAGTAGCTTATTCAACAGTGCAATTCATCACAGAGAGAAATCATGAAGCAGCATCAGTAAATTTACTAGGACCTGAAACACAGGAACAATCTTAGCTCAGTCAGTATCAATAAGATGTACACCAATAATGTCATCAATGAGCAAGATTTGCAATTTTAATAGATCTACATCAAACCTGAGAATCTAAGTCTAGACTGGAAAAATATGGGAAGACTGCCTGAATAAGCTTACTCAACTCCAAGAAAAGAATTTAGAGAATCTAGTTTCATAGATTCAAGAACTAAAGATTTCACTTAATCCACTAATTTGAACACTTCCTTTACCCAAATAAGTATTTTGTTTTAAGTCCGGAGAGCAAGCAATTGAACCTGCCTATGACGAACTTCGAATAAAGATTCAATCAAAATTTATTGCAGGAAGCAAAATCTATATTTATATCTTGATTTGAAAATAATCTATTTTTATAATGAATCATAAAGTTCTTGTTAGCAGTTCAATATTTTTAAAGTCAATTTAATTCAAAAGACAACGCTGAGCTTCTTTTGAAGTTTTTCAAAGGTTTCTCCAATGATCTCACTGATCTCCTCTTGTTGTTACTTGGCCTTGAGTTTTTCATGCTTCTCTTTCACTTGCTTGATCTTCTCCTTGAATCTGTGCTTCTTACCCTCAGTCTCTATACCAAGAGTGCTCATTAGAGTGCCTTCATCCAGATCGAAGAAGATCTCACGGTCATTAATCTCGGCCTCCTTCAACTTAGCGATGCACTCAGCCAACCCAATAGACTTTAGAATGGCCTCGATGTTCTCCTGAGGCACGTCCTTCTTCTTTTCTCCCTCTTTTGCAGTCTCAGTGTCAAGCTTCGAGTCCTCTTCTTCCTTGAGCTTGCCAGTGTTGAAAAGTTAGTTCTGAGTGACTTTATGGCGAAGCTTCTTCTTGATGGTATCGTAGTGCTTGTTCTCATCTAAGATATCCTTCAGTTACCATCCAGTGATCTGCTCCTCACCAATGATTTCAAGTAACTCCTCAATATCCTTCTCCTCAAGGGGATAGTGGTTGAGAATAGTTCTTGCCTGAGATTTAGTTTGAAGTGAGAAGTGGATCTTGCAGTCATCCTTTCCTTGAATCATACCCATCACTCTCTTCTTATCTAGCATAGCAGTCATTCCATAGGTCTGCAGATCTCCCTCTCCGATATACTTGAGGTCGCTAACTCTCTTCACACCACTTTCCTTTCTAAACTTGGGAGCATACTGATGCATGTTTAGACGTCTAAGCCACTCGTTGATGCTCATATCCTTGATTTAGTAGTCAACATCCAACAATGATTTTGCATTCTCAATTGCTCCTTAAATATCGTTCTTGTACTTGAGGAAGTGACCTTGAAGCTTGGCCATGTTAAGTTTAAACTCTGGTAACTGATTTGCGAACTCCTGGGCTTTGTCCTCTGGCTGATTGGGGAAAAACTTCTTGAAAAGACCTTTCATTTGTTTTTCAGAGGCATGGTTAAGTTCCACATGCACGTCAGCTCTTCCAGGTCTTAAGAGTGCTGGATCTAATTTCTCCTTGTGATTAGTGGTCATCATTAGGATACGACCTTCTTGCGATCTCACTCCATCAAGGGCGTTCAAAAGTCCAGAGAATGTTACTTACTACGAATATCCTTGCTGTTGCTTCTAGACTGAAGTTCTGTCTACAAAAATTGCATCTATGTCCTCAAGCAGGATAATTGACCTGAGGGGAGAGTTATTGAGTAGAGTGTTAACTGAGTCGTCATCAAGATTGCCTCCTGATAAGTTCAGGTAGCAAATGTTCAAATTACAAGCTCCAGCAACTGCTTGCACAAAGGAAGTTTTACCAGTACCTGGAGGGCCATATAGTAAGTATCCTCTTCTATAGGGCACTCCTTTGTTGGCGTACCATTCACCGCTGCCCAAAAACTTGTTGATGTCTGCGATAACGTTTTCTGCTATATTTGAATCTAGAATCACACTCTCTAGTTGGCGAGGCTTCTTCTGTTAGCATTTTTCCCAAGACCCGCCCCATCTATGTACTTGGTAGATATTTACGAGAGATAAATCTTTCTCCTGATTGACGTTAATAGCCTCATCTATGAGTTACTTGAGAGGCTTGGTGTCTTAACCGTAGCACATAATGATTAGAATCTCTTGCTTAGTGGGCTTTCTCTCCCATCCAGTCATAAGTGTCTCTCCCTCAGATTAAACAGCCCACATCTTTTTCCCATTATAGGTAAAGAAGTGATTGCCCGGGCCAGGAAGATACTCCACCTCTGGCTTTTGATTCTCCTCCTTGGATCTGTTCCACCACCAAGTGAAGCCTTTCTTCTTAAGTTGACACTTCATTTGAGTCATTGAACCAGCTAGGAAGCCCTTTGAAGCCAGGAAATCAAGAACCATCCTGTAGACATCATCGCTTGAAGTGATGGTGATAGAGCAAGTCATCTTGCGGCGGATGGAGGTGTATATATAGTTGAATACGAAATAGATCATGGACATTATGAAGCCACTGAATGACACGTAGAAGAGTGTATATAGCATTTGCCAGAACTGCTGCTCAGCCTGTTGCTGCTGAGCTTCTGACTCTGAGATGGTTGAGTTCACTCCATCGATGCGAGTGAAACTTGGATTCTCCATTTTTCGACTTCTTTTTTCTTTAGGGTTAAATTCTGAGAAGATATTGCTTCTGACAATTAACTTATTAGAATTAAATAGATTCACACCCCTTTATAAGCTCATTTATATCTTCACTTTCGAACTTCATTGCTCTCTAGAATCTCTAAGCATCGTTTAAAATATTTTATAATTTTTGTGTATAGCTGCTTATATCAATTAAAATAGAGCCACATAATATATATATAATCTAGAAATGATAATCAAGAAAAAGCTTTCTTAAGCAGTCCTCAAGTCAATTACTCATAGAAGAGCTCTTCTACTTGAAAGACAGGCTTTCACATTTTCCATTTACAATAACAATAACGATAATAGCAAACCTAATTTCAACAACAGCAGTAACAATAATGGTGGAGGCATGAACTACAGTATTCCTCCAATTCCTAAAGAATACGATGATCAGAATAGGCAGTCTCTGCAAAATGAAAATTTAAAGTTCACCTTAAAAATTAAGAGGGCCTTAAACTCTAACTTTAAAGATAGAGAGGGGCAGTCAACATCTGGAGATGAAGATAACAACAACAACAACAACAGAGTATTTTATCCTTAGAACTATAATCAGTAAAATTAGTAACAGACATTCGTGTCATAGTACTATCAAGTTAAACCCCAGGAGATAATTGACTTCCTAGAGCAAAGGAATCTAGTTTACAGATTTAAAAACCAAGAGATAGTTTTGAAGTACTGCCCCGTCTGCACTAAGCCTCATCATGAAGATCCCTCTAATTTAAATACCTGCCAAATTTCTTCCACCAAAGGTTATTACAACTGCTTTAGGTGTTCAAACAAAGGTTCTTGGTATGACTTTAAGAACAAGGTTCTCATGTCTATTTATGGGCAGGGTCCTTCTTAGTTTGTCTATCACTCTGAGGGAAACCCGCAATAACAAAGATCTGGAGGGCTTAATGATCATGTGAACTATCACCTGCCCTAACAAAATTAAAATGCCAGCCAAGCTAAGTACGATATAGTCGAGGCCTATAACACGCATTTCCAGCTTAAGAGAAACTTGATGCCTCAGGCAGTAGAATTCTTGACAGGCACGACAAGTATGGAACAGCGTCATCTAAAGAAGGAAGTTCTAGAAGCATATAAAGTAGGTGTGGGCCAAGAAAAGTTTAGAAATGATAATGATTAAATCGCTTACTACGACTGCGTATACTTCCCGCTTTATAGTCCTGCTAGCAAAAAGAAGAAGAAGCCAAAGTCCCAATAATCTAGTCTCAACTAGACAAAGGCAGTTTCTCAGATCGAATTAGAAACTTGTGAGGAGGAAATGAACACTGCTGAGTGTGAATTAGTGAAGATGAAAATTAGAGCAATAGGTGCAGAGAATAAACACAGAATGAAAATGTCACCTAATGGAAGCGAGCTCAAGTAAATTAAACCTGATTGCTAAAATATTTTATAGAGGATTATTTGGACTGAATATCATAAGGAAGGAAGATAGAGCTTTAGTAATAACTGAGGGTGAATATGATGCTATGGCTGTTTATCAGTAGACTGGACTACCAGCAATAAGTTTACCTAATGGAGCGAACCACATGCCTTTACAATTTTTACCCTTCCTTGAGAGATTCGAAAGAATTTATCTCTGGCTGGATGCTGACTAAGTTGGCTTAAGTTCAGCTGAAAAAATTGCCTAGGTAAGATTCAATAGTTCTAATATGAAATAGAAATTAGGAATGAAGAGAACCATCATCATTGACTCAAGGCTGCACGATGAGAATGGGCCTAAGGATGCTAATGATGCCTTGAGGATGGGGCTCAACTTCAAGAAAATATTTGAAGAGAACTGCATTAATCTAGGAGAAGAAAATATTCTCACTTTAGAGTCGATAAAGAACCAAATTATTGAGAGAATGAAAAATTTCAAGCTCCTTCAAGGAGTCCCTGCACCAAATTTTGCCTTCTATAACAAAACTATCAAAGGGTTGATATTTTAAATTCATTTCTATTAATTTGAAGGGTTCAGAAAAGGAGTTCACTTTATTTTTATATTTATTTGGAGAATTGACAATTTTGACTGGAGCAACTGGATCTGGAAAGACAACTTTCCTGTCTCAGTTGTCACTAGAATTTCTGCAGCAAGGAATCCCTACTCTTTGGGGAAGTTTTGAAATAAAGAATGAAATCCTGGCAGCCACTATGCTTTAGTAATACAGTAAGCAGAAGCTGACCAACAAATCAGTGGACGATATAAAGTTGGCTTTCGATGATTTCCAGAGCAAGCCACTTTACTTCTTGAACTTCTATGGTTCAACTCCCTTGGACTTATTATTTGCTACATTGGACTACGCTATCTACGCCTACGACATCTAGAACATCTGCTTGGATAACATGCAGTTTATGCTGTCCAACTAAGTGGCTGGAGCTGGCAAGTTTGACTACCAAGACAAAGTAACATCCATGTTGAGACAACTTGCCACAGACAGAAAGGTGCACATATCTCTGATTATCCATCCCAAGAAGGTTGAGGATGATACAAACTTCTCCTATTATATTGCAGCCATTTATTTTAACTTGAATGTAGCATCTATATTCGGATCTGCTAAGATTACACAGGAAGCTGATAACGTTATGATTTTGCAAAAGGGCATGGTCCCTAACTTATAGTGTATATTATAAGTTTATTCTATTAAACTACAGAATAATCCAAGTGAGGAAGAATAGATTCGATGGAGAGACAGGAGATGCCAATCTAGTGTTCAATTACGAGAACAAACGCTACTTCGAAATCACCAAAGACGAGAGCATCATGCTAATTTCAAATGTAGGGGGCACTGAGAAAATCATCAAGGAGAGGATCAAGAAGTTCGGATCAGTTGAGCCAGATCTTAATCAAGTTAAGAAAAAGGAATAGGTCCAAGGAGAACCAATCCCTTCTCCAGTCATTTAGGATCTTTATTTTAAAAATATAATTTTTATCTTAAGACATCGAAGGTTCTTGCTTCCTTAGATTTAGCATACCATGCTAAACTGAGAGGTATAGCTATTGAAGGAGAGCCAGAAGAAAATTGCATCAACTCTAAGGCAAGACACATCTAAATTATAGATATTATTAACATCTTTTTTGCAGATGATGCCTCTCAAGTTGAAGGAGATGACGATGACAGTAGTGGAGGCGAAGGAGGTCCAGAAGGAGATGGGGGTGGAATTGGAGGTGATGGTGACATAGGAGGTGGGGATGATGGAGGAATAGAACCTGATTTCCCATTGCCTGATAAAGACGCACATACTGCTCGTCAAATGGGTGTAGATGATAATATAAGCGCTTTAGATTTGGATGAAGAAAGTGTGAGAGCTCAAATATCTTTGGATGACGCAGTGGACCTTGTGGATCTAAATGCAAGCACGAGTGAAGATCAACTGAGGTCTGAAATATACATGGGCTTCGCTGACACCGTCAACGACCAAAGTAGGATGATAGGATCTCTTATCAGCAAGCAAATCAAAAAGTCTACAATTGCACCTTAAGCAGAATTTTTAATTTTTAAAGAACTCTAAGTGAAGTAGGAAAGCTTTTAGGAAATAGATGAAGAGAAGAAGATAACTAATTTGGGTGCTCTTTATTTTAGTTAAAGACAAACATTCTAAAGCACTACCAGGAGATAGAGACGCAGCAACTCGAGTCAATCCAATATACTTCAAAGCGTTAATACTACAACCGCAACAAATAGATGATCGAGCAAGATGATGCCAAGTTCGCATAGATGGTCTCAAAGAGATCTATTAATTTTAGATGATTCATACTACTTTGATTTGTATCTGGATTTAATAAGCCAAGTTTTTATCGAAAAGAAGAGGCTCAGAAACCTGAAGAGACTTAGGGTATTGATTGGTAAAAGGTTATGAATGATTACTAGTAGTTAAATCAAGGAAAGTAGTTGGAAAAGTACGACAGTCCTCTTATGGTACCTATATAAGTGGATTAGGTGTTGCACCCATACGTGAGTCCAGAACTTAAAAAGAACATAGTCCCCTTTGAAATTAAATACGTGTACACAAAGCAAGCAAATGTTAACTCTCAAGATAAGGAGGACTCCATCACTTAGATTGCGATCACCAAAGATCATTATGAGAGGTAGCATAACATCCTCAAACCTAAGTACTTGAAGGAGGAGCACTTAAAGAAGCAAGAGTCTTTTTATGAAGAATTTAATAACTTAGAAAGTCTTCGGTAGAAGAAAGTTTCAATAGGGAGCGAGCTACTCCCAAACACGAGAATCCTCAAGTCAAAGACAACCTCTGAAAATAATGATCTCTCAGCACTGAGTTAGGCTTCTTCAGAGGAGCATAAAACTGAATAGCCAAGGAAAAGAGCGAATGTAGATGAGCCTCAAATATCAGAATAAGAAACTGTTTAACGTGTAGATGTCAATCATGGATCTTAAAGCGATGGGAATTACAGTGAATTTGAAAGGGCGCGCAAAATGGCAAAGCAAAAGAAAGATATAAAGAACTTGTTGAAAAATATCTGAAACACCTATCAAATCTATTTCCCCTTCTTTCTTAGAGTAGTATTACTGATGTGATTGTTGTAGTTAGTATTGTTAATATTATTGATATAACTAATAATTAACCAAAGCATATTCATTAAAAGTTAATAAATGATAATTGCAGGGGTGGTCTAGCAGTTATTTTGTTACAAGTCATAAATCATTTAAATGGGGAATCAAATTAATCACCAGAAGGCCAACGATTTGCAATAGAAAATCATCTCTCAGCTGACTGGTCTCAAACTCAACGAGGAAATATTTTGTGTCGATGTTTTCCTAGACGAGGAGAAACATGAATTTATGAATACTATAGTGATCGACATTCCCTCCAAAAAATAAGATAACAAGGAGTAAGCACAAGATGAGAAGATGGAAGTTGACTCACAAAATGAAGAGGAGGAGAAAACTGGATCTAATAAATCCGAAGAATGAGGCATCATTATTTTTAAGAAAGGAAGTTTGGACTGCCTCTGAGAAAGTGCGAAGAGAAAGAAACAGTAGTTCTATTCCATGGCTATGGAGGATCTGCAACAGTCTTCTATCGGACTTTTAAAGGTATGGGGCAAAGATTCAGATATATACTAGTCGATCTGTACGGTATGGGCTAGTCTTCAAGATTAAAGATAGATAAAAAGTCTCTCAAGAGAAATGGAGAGGCAGCTGAGACTCACTTAGTTGAGCCTATAGAAAGATGGAGAAAAATTATGGGACTAGATGAGAAGTTTATCCTAGTTGGACACTCAATGGGAGGGTACGTAGCGGCATGCTATGCAATGAGGTATCCTGATAATGTGAAGAAGCTTCTGCTTTTGTCCCCTGCAGGATTTTCAAAGTTAGAGGGAAAGCCACACCACTAGAAGCTACCCACAATTAAGAAGCAAATAACTAAGGCTGGAGACTACATGTGGGAGAAAAATATTTCAGGTTTTGACTTATTTAGGATGTTTGGTAAGGGAGTGACTGCCTCTTACCTTGAAAGGTACTTTAAAAAGAAACTACCAGAGTTGCCCAAAGAAGACACTGTGCTAATGAAAAAGTACTTGCTCTAAATTTTTATGCTTCCCGGAAGTGGGGAGTACGCTGTGAATTGGTTAATTCATTCTAATGGGTAGTCTCGAGACTGCCTCCTTACTAGAATAAGGTGTATTAAAGATAAAATGCCTATAACTTTCATGTATGGTGAAAAGGACTGGATGCATGGGAGAAAGGAAATTGAGCAAACTGATTTCAAATTGGTATAAGTTGACGGTTGCGCTCATCAAATGCATTTTTAGAATCCAAATGAGATGATACGATGCATTTTTGAGGATGTAGACTCTTATATGAACGTAGGAGACTATGTGAAATAAAGTGTAGAGTAACAACCTTAGGCAGCGCAAATTAATGACGTGCTCAGATTGCACAACCTCAAGCTAGAAAATGAATTAGAGAATCAAATCTGATCTAATTTTAAGCGCATAACTTATCCAACATTAGAAATAAACCTTCAGTTCGACCCCACACTGCTTTAGTAAAATAATTATTGGTAAGGTGAGAGCCGAAACTCTCTAGAGTATCAAAAATGTCAAAGAAAGTTGTCCACAGCAACTCAAACTCATCCTACTGAATAAATCCATTGTAGAACCCACTCTCCCCTAATACTTAAAGATTGTTCTTCAAAACTGATATACTAACTTTCCTGCAATATAAATTACAAAATATGATTATTTATAGTTATCTGTATCTGATAGACCATCTCTTATCATCCTCCAGTAGTACTTCTTGTTCACAATCTCAGGGATCAAGTTAAAGACCGAGTTCAGCTCACTCAGGATCTTTAGTCTCTCCCTCAAGGTGAAGTACTCAATATTTTCTTGGTTCTGCTGATTGGTCTACACAAGGACTGCTTGCTCCTAGTCTGAAAATAAGGTTTGATAGAGCCTGATTGAGTGACCGATGTGGGCTTAATCGAGACCTAGTTTGGAGAGTGATTTCAAGTACAAGCAACTGAATTGCACAAACAGTTAAAGATAATAAGATAAGTTCTAATATGTCAGTGAAGAGGACTGACATCCTTCTGACCTGTCTCTCTTCCTCCATCTTGCTTGATGCTGCAATTGTGATGATGAAGAACTATGAGTTTTGTTTGTAGACTTCAAATAGACTGAAGGTTATCTGCAAGAGTGTGTCTAATTGCTTGAGCACTGTCTCAGTGAACTTAAATAGCTTGCTCTTAATAAGGTACTCAACCAGTTTGTAAACGATTGAGACTGGTGCAAACTCATGTAGATTAAGGAACTAACCTTGACTCTGTACTAAGTAAGTTTCTAGTTAGGTGAGTACACCTTGGAGGAAAAGTGTTTGTCCGCTTTCTCCACACTTTAGTATCTGCTATAGCACCTATGACACTATCTCCATCAAACTCTAGAGCACATCATCGCTCTTTAGAGAAATATCGTTCTATGTGTCTACATCGTTATCACTCTTTAAAAAAGAAAGCTTTCTATTCCTGATGTAGTCTTGCGCCTTCGACAGGATTTGGAATAAGAACTTGCAAAGAGATTATAAATATAAGATTCTGCAGGCACCTACGAGAACTGCACTTGAATGTTGGTGGACAGGAATATCAAAAAGAGGTCTGCCTCTTATATTGACTGGGTCTCTAATGGCTTTAATTCCTCGATTAACTTGTTCAGCTGGTGGATCAGCAATATTAAATATATATTCTTATATTTTTTATGAATAGACTCTATGGAAGAATTAGTTGATAGAACTGGTTATTACATTAGGGAAAGTAGATGCCTCACTCTTGGCAATCTGCTTGCATAGCTTGATCTTGTCGAGGAGAGTGATAGTGCCTGTTTCTCTGCGGGAAAGCTTTTTGTATAGCTTGTTAAATCGCTAGATCGATTAATCTAATTGACTCATTATTGCTCAAATCATATAAATGAAATATAAACTACACTTCCTTTTAAATTTGAGAATATTAAATAATAAAAACAAGACGATTCGCAATTCATTTATACTTAATTTGACCTACAGTAGAATGAATATATTGTAAATTTACAAGGGTTGAACTGAAGTGATGTACAAGTACATTAAGGAGAAGTATGTGAAGGGGGTACAGATGCATCCCCTGCTAGACTTCAGAGAGTGGCTGTTCGTTATTTACAAGCGAGTGCAAGTCCACTCCAATTTGAAGGTGCGCAGATTTGTCATCAAAGCCACCCTCAAGAGACCCTATGTCACCATCCACATGAACGACTACGTCTTCGACATCTTCCTCAAGTCCCTCAACAAGGGCCTCATCTTCAAGGACGCCAACATCTTCACTCAGTTCTCTTCGAGCAACGACCTGGTCAACAAGTTTTACTCCAGCTACTTCAAAAACGAGAGTGAGGATATTGCGGGTGACCTTAGAGACTTCTTCAGAGGTTTCATTAAGCATGTGAGCTACCCCCAGCTTATTTTGTGCTCCCTCAAGAACATCTCTGAGGAGTACAGACAGAATGAAGGCTTCATAGGCAACGAAGAGCTCAAGCAGCTGTATGATGTTATGAGTTCCTACTTCGCAGAGCAGATCTTCAGCAGCAAGTACCTCTGTTACAGGTACATCCTGCAGATGCTGGCTCAGTACATGCAAGTCAATGCCTTCAAGGACATCAATGTCTCCCTCCTCTTCAAGATCTTAGGAAAGATGCCCATTCAGTTCTTCACCACCCAGACTTCCTATCAAGACAAGGAAGCCCACAAGTTCACCAAGATATTTGTGGAGAGGTTTGGCAGTCTCCTAGTTCAGGATGGCACCATTCAGGCCTATATCAAGGATCTGTTTGAAGTCAAGGCAGTCGTAAGCTAAATGCAGAAGTTTGGCTCTGACATTGATTACATCATCCAGGGACTGGCCAAGGTTCTGCTCGGTCTTGGATTAAGATTTGAAGAACAGCACTATCAATGGCTTGCAAATACTCTTAGACCTTCTCTAGAAGTCTTCTAGCAGATCATGAATTAAAATAAAAAAAATAATTTAAATTAATTCAAGTTACTTGAGTCCAGAGGTCCTCGATTCTAAAGTCAAATACTTGACTGTGCTTTTCAAAGTGCTTTACCCCTACACTGACGATAGATTCAAGCCTCTCCTCAGACAAGAATTCATTCCTCTTATTCATCTCCCTCTTGAATTATATTTACTTGATAGACTAGAGAATAACCTGATCCTTCCTCTTACTAAATACGAGATAGTGCAGCACTAGTCATCTGAGAGACTTAATTTATTATAAAAAGACAGAAGATTTCTTCTATATTCCCAGTGCTACAGCACTATTTAGACTTTGTGCAACTCTCCATCTCCATGACTCACATCCACATGAATCAGAGTAACTCTCCCCTTGAGAAATTTATCAAGGCAGTCTTCTCACTCCTGCTCTAGTAATCCTCTCCAGAGGAACTACCAAACCTGAAAGGGTGGGGACCTTTCTTACTTCAGTATGTGCTATATCAAACAGTCAAGAAGACTGTCCACAAATACGTAAAGGGCATCAGAGACTGCTTGAGAAAAGGAATCCAGTACTTCTTAGTTCCAGATGATGTTTTCAGCCTTGGACTCCCTCTCTTGCATAACATCTTGCATTTCACGCAAGTTCCCAGACCAGTAGAAGATGAAAGCGAGGAGTTCAATCATGCAAAGATGTTCATGATAGACAACAACACATCACAAACCATGATGGCTTAAGAGACTCTCCTCTGCCAGTGGAAGACTCTCAGTGAGCTCACTCAAATATTCTAGTACGATGCTCAAATCAAACTAGAGTATTTTAATTTTAGAGATAACTGGGATCTAACATGTTATCGCAGAAAAGGCCTCAGACTTCTTGCAATGCTGCACTATTCCTTATCTCACAAGCATCTTCAGATCTCTTAAGCTCACATACATCCCTATCCTGAAATAGAAGCTCATAGAAAATGAGGATGTCACTTAAGCTGTTGAAGACTATCTTCTATAATTACTTTTATCAGTAGCTCTGCTATCAAATGTGGACTATTATCAAAGAGCTGAAGACCGATTTTACAGTTTCATGCTTGCAAGAGTGGCTTGAGTTTGCTTTCAACCATGAAATCATTGAAATTTATCACCAAAGGGATAATTTGGTTCACTCCAACGAGAATGCAAGACGCTTCCATTTCAAAATGGCAAAAGAATTATTCGAACAAGGAAACAAGTACTGGATACTTTTCAGATGCGCCTTCAATCATTTAATGCTGCTGTTCTGCAATAAGCCCCACCTTATGAAAGGATTTGAAGTGTTTGTGATGAACTTCGCAATCTGCAGAGAAGTCAGAAGTCTTGATGCCGAGATCAATTTATAGATGCTTTAAAACCTGATTCCTCAAATCTTCACTAAGGATTATGAGGATCTACCTCTTGAGGAGATTACTTACTAGGGTGCTTACATTAGAACCATGACCATGATTATCCTTGAAGAACTTCTTAAAAGTCACAAGATCTCACTCTCTTCAATCGCAAATAAGACCACGATCACTTAAAATCAAATCGACTTTATATTTTATAGAGGCTGTTGAGGAGCTCTCAATCATGCTCCTAGACATCAATTTTGACAAGGCATATATCGTAGCAGATATGCCTTACTCAGAAAAGCACAGAGTTAAAGTTAGAAGTTGGTAGACGATTATCGTTATAATGGAATTCTTCGACCCCTCACTCTATGATACTCTCTTTAGAAGCCTTAGACAACAACAATCAGATGTCGACATAATCTAACTCTTCAATGAAAAGTTTTGGAGAATTGTGGGAATGAATCACCTTGCCTCAGTCAGACAATACATCGAGATAGTTGCAATCAAGTTCACCAAGATGTATCCTGAGCTATCAATTCAAAATCCTCTGTTCTTGAAAACTCTGCTTGATCCCAACATTAAATTAATTTATTTAAAGCTCAAGTAGCATCATCCTTCCTTATCATTTCTGGCTACATTTTGACTACGCCTCTAAATGTGGTTGACGAAAGCTAATTGAAGAAAGGTATATTCGATGGGCTTGCTGGTTTCTTAACCTCTAACTCAGCTCACTCTAGATGTGTGGCTCAGTATTTCATTCAAGAACTGCAAACAAACCCTAACTGTACCTACAGAGATTATATTCCAGAGGGCATGAAACCCCTCATTAGATTCCTGGTTGAGAACAAAGATGTTAAGAAACTTATTGCCAAGGAGAAAGAAGACATCGATCGAATTTAGAACGTAGTTGAAAATCTTAAAGGAGTGCAGGTAGTGCTCTCCACTCAGGTAGATTCACAAGGAGAGTATATAAGTGTTCCCTTTGTTGACAAAATCAAGGAAGGAATCAGTAAATGCATTAGTGAGATCAGAAACCTGGACAACCTTCCTATCGACAGAGAGGATCTTTGGAAGAAGGAATTATAATTCAATTAGTATATTAATTAGAGATAAGAAAAGAGAATGGCCAGTTCTAGCCTATCATGAACGAAGAGAGCAGTCAGAATTATCAAAGAAAGATTTTGCCTTGGGAGTAGGTTGAGTATGACTACGAGTTGCTCAAGAGAGTTTTTGACAACAGAAAGAGAAATGAAATAATCATGTGCGCAGCACTGATAGACAAAGTACCAAATCTAGCAGGACTTGCTCGTACCTCTGAGATCATGAATGCTTCATGCTTAGTCATCAACAACAGAGCAGTTTGCGACCTTGATGAGTTCAAGGGAGTATCAGTTACTTCTGAAAAATGGCTTCCTATGATAGAGGTACAAGAAAAGCATCTGTACGAGTATCTGGAATTCCAAAAATCTAATGGGTATACAATTCTAGGATTAGAGCAAACTGCAAACAGCAAGATGCTTCATGAATATAAGTTCCCTTAGAAGTGTATTCTACTTCTAGGAAAGGAGAAAGAGGGAATTCCTCAAAAATATTTAAACATCTTAGATTAGTGCATCGAAATCCCACAGTTTGGAATTATCAGAAGTCTAAATGTGCATGTTAGTGGAGCCCTCTGTCTGTGGGAGTACACTAAGCAATATATTCCCTCCAAAGTGTATTGAAAAGTTTACTTAGGCACATCATAATTAGCTCAATTTATTTATCTTTTAAGAAAAGCAGGTTTTTCAAATTTTGGGTTAGGATTGTTACCAATCTGGAGTGGATGCAGGCGGTCACGAATATAATATTTTAGATTCAAAATGGGATGCAAATGCCTATAAAGCTAAAGTCTTGCAGACCAACTTGTTCCTTTCGAAAAAAGAATAGACAAATAGCAGAGGATAAAGCAGAAGTACCAAAATATGGTATCAATTTATATTTTATGATGAGAGGGCAGACAGATAGTTTAAAGAAGTCTATCTCTCAAAAGAACAGTAAGAAAGGTGATTGCTATTTACTATTTTAGTGGTTGAAAATGCGTCATTTGTGATCACTCCTAGTTTTACTGGAAAGCAATAAGTAAATTTATATCCCAAATAATAACTTACTCTAGTGGATAGATATCCTAACTGGCTAACTCAAGGAACTTGCCCAAGAATACCAATAAATTTCATAAAATTTATAGACAATAATTTTAGTATAATTTTGTTGTTGAATGGGCTGACAAACTCAATGATTACTAATTTATTTCTTGCGAGCTAGCTTTGATAAGCAGTATATCTAGGATGCGACAGCAAAATGGTAATTGTTTATTTAAATACTTCCAAGACTTCTACTGGGTGAACCACAAGAGTGACCATATCCAAAGACAACAACAACACACTTAAAAATACCAGAGGATGTTTTCTTCTGACAACTTTGACCCAATAAAAAAGCTCAGCAATTCAAACACCATGCTCTGCAACTCACAAATTTAAGTTTTATTGTTAAAGAGATTGCACAAAGGAGCAGGATATCAGACTCAGCATGCAGGTCTACAAAACAGAGTACGATTAGCTGGAGACCCTAGAGAGAATAAATAACGCAAACACTATGAGAGATATCTTAAGTGACGACACAGGCAGAGATGCCCTCATGATGACTGGCAAATTTACTAAACTAATTGAAGTAATTAAAAAGCACCTTGACGATCAAAATAATCCAATCTATCTCACAATAATGAAGTTCGATGCCCTCTTCTTTGAACTGCATCACAAGATTCTAGACTAGCCGATTGGAACTACATCCAACTAATTCAAGTCAGAAGACATCATAGAGCAAGTCCACCAATTTGTCAAGATTAATTAATCACCAATTTTACTTTTTATTATGTTCATGGTGATCTTGAAGTTCTACAGGCTGGAGTTGAAACCTAACGATCTTAAGATAGACTTGTTGATTAACGCAATAACGAGTCAAGTTATGCAAAACAGGACTTACTCGGTTATTATGAACGCTATCTTGCACGAAAATGTGGACAGAGTTAAGAAAATACAGAGCAACATATCCAGATATAAGCATAAGATAAGCTTAGAAAAACTCGGAGTCAGTAAAAATTTTCAAATGAGTGCAACCTATAAGAAACAGTGCAGGGCAGAGAAGGACGAGAGCATCAATGCTATATCAGTTGAAGATATTCAAAATATTTAAACACTAAAGCAAATGTAAAGATCAACTACTATTGATGGAACTTGCACTAAAAGAGACTCCTTCAATTCAGAGGGTCAAAAGCCATATGAAAACTCTATCAAAGGCTTCTAAGAAATTCCTAAAATAACATCTCCAATGAAGAAACTAGAATTCATTTACCAGATTTTCAACACTCTGATGATTCAAGAGATAGATGAGTTTTGGGATGGAGTAGATATCGATAAATCCAGTTTAGCCATAGATTATGAAAATCTAAATGGAATAGCTATTTATATGGCTCTAAAAGCAAGTGTTCCAGTCCTAATTATTGACATCTTATTCATTGAGAACTTTGCTTAATTATTTTGTGTCAAAGGCAGTTATGTTTACGAACAGGGCCTACAATAAATTTTAATATGACTGTTCTGCACAGTGCAATGAATTTCATAGAAGACAATCTACCCTCCTTCTATGAGACGAAAGAAAAGAAAAGTCCTCTCAATGAAAACATGACTCCTAACTTTATACGATTAGAGGGTCATCTATTTTCACCTAAGAGCCAAAATAACGAATATAATATTTTAAGAATCTTCTCCCTTATAAGATTTACAGATAGCAGGGAATCTCCCTCTCAAAGTTTCTAAAGCTTCGGTTAAATTACTAGATTCTCCCTAGAGGCAGTACAACTTCTTCGAGGATGACATTCTTTTTGAATTTGAGAAACGAGACTCTAACTTAATGAGATTTTAAACTCATAAGTAAAAGAACTAAATGAAGTCACGATGCACTAGTAAAGAATGTGATGAAAAAAGCTGTGAAGGATCTTCTGTCATGATATGTGATAACCCTGAACCCACTGCCACTCTAGAAGCAGGCTCTCTAAAAGAAATGAGTTACAATTCAAAGAGCAAGATCAAGAAGGATGCAGCTAGGATGATTCATAATCTTGTCTCTGATAAACTGCAAGCCAAAAGCCAACATCTGTTTTATTTTAAATTGTCCAATAATATGCATTCAAACTTTTCCAATTCTTTAATTAAGGACACAGAAGAAAGTCAACACCAACATTCAATTTATAATAAAAGAGAACAAATCGATAATCAATAAAAAATATACAAAACTGAAAAAATCATTTAATCTCCTGCTAAGATACTAAGAAGCATCAACATTTATCAAGAGAATCAGTTATTATAAGTTATATAATTAAGAATGAAAAGCTTCTTGATCAATTCTATAATAATATTTGCAGAGTCAGATAAGATCATCTCGATAAATCTCAAACTTTTAAAAATAGAGAAACGGCTTAATTTCAAGAAGAGCAATTCACAAATTAAACTCTTGGATTTGAGATGGGAAGAGATACTAACGGAAACATCACATCTCTTTTCGGTCCAAATTATTAAGATCAAATAGAATCTAATAAGTAGTCGCTTGCTGAAAATGAGCTCGACGATTCTACTCTCAATACTAATTTATTTCATCATTGAGAATATTCGATTTCTAATAAATTTTTCCTATGTAATTTATTCAATTTTTCAAAATTAAGCTAAATAAATCACTGCTGTCATCTTAAGCACTAGAAAGTCTATTAATTTGCTTTGCGTTATTACTTTATCTGCTTTTAATGTTAGATCTCAGATTTCGGTTATCTATATTATAGGTGCTTGCTTCATCTATGTATTAATTTAGAGCTGTAAATTAAGTATTGTGATGTTGTTGCTCTTTCTTCAATTAATCTGCCTTTACTTTGAAGAACCAAGAGTATTTCTTTCTAAAATAGTCTAAAATATCGATCCTTTATATAGCCTTAATCTTAATTTTGTCACTTTGAGACTAGCTCTTTCTGATCCCTTGACTCATGGCCATTTTTTCAATAAGCATGAATATCTTTTCGAGATGCTCTTAATCATCTTAGAGAATCTTTAAAGAAGGACTAATTTCAATATGAAAAGAGCAAACTACGATCGCTTAAACGAAAGACGTTTCATTCAAAAATTTGACTTGACCTTCTCTCGCTTATTTATTGTTCGTCATTCCTGTCCTCATAATTGCTTAAACTCCAAAATAACTTGCTTCAAGAGATAAGTTTTGGAAAATCTTATTCAGCTAAGATTTATTGCAAATATCTGGAAAGATAGAAAAATCAGAACAGAATTTCACAAAACAATCAAAAGCAAGATACTCTTAGCCATTTGTATAATGATAGTAAAATGGATCTAGTACATGCTCAAGGTCATTTATCAAAATTAAGACTTCTTCATTTCCTAAAATCTGCTAATAGAAAGCTATTTTTTCATTCTCTAAAATTTTTCCAGCAAACTTCATTTCCAATTCAAGAATTCTCTCTATAATTAGGTTTAATAAAGATTCTTGCGTTGATTTCCCCTGACTTCTTGATAATTGAATGCTTACTTAAATCAGAGATTACTGAAATTACAGGAAGTTCATTGAGTTCTATTCTAACATTTCTGGCTTTGATAAAATGATAAATATAATTAGCTCTTGCTCTTATTTCTAAGTAGCATAAATACTCTTGCTTTAAGTAAAAGAACCAGACTTTGAAGCATTATAAAAATTTGAGATCCTCTAGCAAACTATTTTCTTAAATATTAATTCTAAGTGACTCTAAGATATCTTTGGTTCATTCTATTGCTTATTTTAAAAAAAAAATTTGATAGAATAATTTTAAATTATTTTGCTTGGATTTGAAATTGTTGGAAAACTTCTTATTGTTGATATTTGTTTCATCCTTAATAAATCCACAATCCTAGAGCATCTTAATGAATTTAGAACTTTTGAGTTGAGAAGTGGTTAGAGGGTCTCCATAAGAACAGTAAAATGAAAAAATGCTCTTAAGTTTATCATAGTGACTTTCAAACATTTATTATGCTAGCTAATACATCTTGTCTTCGATTTCTTTATTTATCTATTCCACATTTCTATCGGATGAAGAAATGTCTTCCTAACTTTAGTCTAAGAATAATCTGCACAAAGAAAATGGATCTTAATTAGCCAGGAAAGAATCTCTATAGTAACTCAGTTCAAATTATGACTCAAACCTTTTTGAATTCAATATTATTTATATCATGACTTGCTTTGGAGGAGTGAGGCTTAATTGTAGCTTGCTAATTTTACTTTGATTTTTATGAGTAGCTCTTTTTTAGTTACTGATTTTTAAAAATCCTGGACTCATTTCCATTCGATTAAGCACCAAAAGTATCTTTTAAGAAAGGGACTTCTCTCTTTCTTTCTTGTTTAAGTCAAAATATTACAAATGAGAAAATAAATAAATATTCACTCCTAAATTATTATTGATTATAGTAATAGTGGAAGATTATTCTGAGTAGTATCCTCAAAAATTAAAACTATAGACATAAAATTAGTCGTAGCTGAGTTGAAAGTCAGAGGCCTCTTAAAAGGATTTAAGTTTAATCTAAGTGTAGCCCTCTATCATATTAGTTATGGAAATATTTTATTCTTCTTGATAAATCACAGAGAGGTAAAATATCATGAAAGCAGATCGTTGAGTTACCAAACCAGGGGAGATCTCAAAATCTCGCAGAAAATTGAACAGCCTTTTTAAGACTGAAGAATTCTTATCATAGATAAAATAACGAGCAAAGATCTCTGTCAGGGCAGTATTTATTGAGCCTAAAATAAGACACTCATCAAATCCTATTTGGTATTTGTTAACTGTATCTATTGATATGCAGGGAATTCGCTACCCACTATCAGTCATTATTGAGCTCAAACTTTAAACTTTATCGTGTTACTCTTGTATGTTTATAATATATTTTGAGAAATGAACTCCAATAAAGGAAGCAAATGATTTTTTAGTAAAATTTGAATGGCTTCTTTTGGATTGTTTTCGTTTAGCTGCTCATATGAAATCAGCATAGATATTTTGACTATGAAGTTTAGGAATTGCTAAAAAGTAATTATTTGCATTTAAGAGTTGTTTAAGTGTCGAGCTAAGAGTAATTTAATCTTAACTTCATTTAAGTTAGATGACTTGTTAGAAATAACTTAAGAGTCCTTTAGAAGTTTAAAAATGTTTTAAAAAAAGTCGGATGAGGGAGCTCTGCTTGATATGAATTGTTCCTTTTTCTATTGAGTATTCGCAGTAATAGGCAAATAGGTATTCCAAATACTACCTCAATTGTTATATATCTCCGTTTTAATCTTCGTTCTTTTCATCTTTAATTACCGACTCCGATTTTGAAGTATTTAATTCCTAATGTTATACATCTTCTAATTCTTACTCAGAGTTAACGTTAATAAATATTTAATATAGTTTAGGTTGTTAATTTTTCTCTGAAGCTCCTCTGGGGAAAAGACATGCTTTGCCTCGAAGCTGAAGTAAGAATTGCCTTCATTTCTTTCTTTATGGAGTCTATGCAAACTCTCTTTGTTCATGGTATTGTTTGAAGACTACTCTTGGATTGGAGAGAGTGATTTGTTATGTTGATGATGGTGGTGAGATGCCTGGTGATGGACATTTTGTCCGAGCAGCATAGTAATATCGCATCTAATTTCAAAATCATAATACATTTCATTTTAAGTTTATAGTGGATGGAGTTTGACAAACTTTTCTAATGATAGGTAGATGGTAGTTTGGGGGAGAGCCTCATATCTTGCTGCTCATCTTCATTATGATGCTAGGGAATGACTTAATTTAAGTGTTAGTAGTAGTACTGCTGAGATAATTACAGTTCCTTATTACTTCTTTGTTGTTTAGAAATCTGAGTTTCTTAATTTATTTCTTCGGGTCCCAGATTTTCATAAAACTCATGCTGATTATGATAAGAGTGATCAAATCCTTAGATTTAAGGTTAAGAACTGCTGCTTTCAAGCTAGTTTAATTACTCATAGTCAAGCTAATTATCTGATACCTCGTTTTGCTAGCTCTCCTCTTCAATTCCATCTTAAGGAGTCTCATTGTCCCTATTGAAATAACTTTTAAAGTCGTTGTCTGAATTGTTCAATTTTTCCATTAAGAGAATAAATTAGAAATTAAAAGATTTAATTTAAACTTCTTTCTTTATTTATTCAGAACAATATAATTTAATTAGAAAATAAAGTCAAGAAAATTTTCTATTTGCATGATTAACTTATGGTGAAGAATTATTTGACTCAGGATTTTCTTTGGGTCTCTAACTTCTAATCTTATCATTTTAATTGGCTGCCTGTCGTTTTATGACCTCGTTTACTTAGCTTACTCTTTCCAACTTTGCACCCTAAATTGGAGCATTCCCAAGAGTAGACTCGATATCATCTTAAATAATTTAGAGTTGGAATTAATAACCAACAAATCTTCATTAACTTCTTCTATCTTAGAGAGAACACTTGCTTTTCTGAATTCTTGGCTAGCGGTTCTTTCCATACCTATTTCTTAATCATCCTCTTACTTTTAGTATTTCATCTTATTCTAGTTCAGGAGTCTGTAGAAAACTACCATCACACACCCAAACCCTCCCACTATTGAAATAGTTATCAAGACCAGTAGAACATTTTAGAGGAAGAAAAATACTTTCTCTTTCTTCTAGCTCTCCTTTGGAATTGAAACCTTTCGCACCTTCTCGTCTGCCGAGTCATCAAAGTTTTAAGACCTTCCATTTTCTCTTTGTTGCTGTCTTTTCTTGTCCTTCTCAGAGAGATAGTTTATGGCTTTATCGTCCTTTTACTACTGGTCAGTAGACTTCTTGGAACCATGTGAATGGAATTTAGAATGAGAGAGACTATTCTAATTGTCTATGTCCTCCCTTTTTTAATCTGCCCTTGATTTAGTCTGGACTGTCGAACTCTTTTAAGGGTTTTTAATTTAAGTTGCTTGTGCTATCTCTTATGTAGAGTACTCTTCTGCCGAATTTGAGGAGGAAGTTTCCATGTCTGTTGCAACTATTATATTTAAATTAAATTGGGTGGTTTTCATTCTTTATTCTCTCGCTCAAATTCTCATAAGTCTTTCCAGTTTAAATGCTATCACTCACTAACAAACCAAAAGCTAATATTAAGCCACAGATTACTCTCATTAAAATATAGATATTAATTATTCATTTATCTACAAATCAATTTATTTACTTTAATTCCGAAAATTTCAACACACTGCAATTTATCAAACAAACATAAGGAGGGATAACATTAATCCATACAAATTATGAATAGTAGCAGCATATTATGTATATTTTAATTCAGGTTCATATATTAAAGGATGATTAAGAGAGTAGTAGATCACAATTCTTCGTCTCCCTCTTCCTCCTCCTCTTCTTCTTAAATAGCTCTGAACAACCTCATGAGAGCCTTAGTGGGATCCTTCATGTAAATGTATTCTCCCATTTGCTCGCCAGTCTTTTTCTCATCAATGTAAATGCTGTCAATAAGGTCTCTGAGAATAGCCCAACAGTTTTGCATGTTAAGGTTAATTTGGTTAGCGAAAGCATTTGTAGCAAGCCCATAGGTTCCCAACAGAATGTGCTGCTGATTGCTCTTGTTGTTTTTCCTTGTGAAGAAAGCGAACTTAATCTAATCAGCTCCAGCCAGTAGAGATTCAACCACCCAACGAGTCACCTTTGCAGAGTTATCCTGAACTTCACGAGTCATGCACTAGGCGACTTTGATGTCAAGGTTTTGGCGCCAGTTAGACTTGTTGTTTTCGTATTCCACGAGGGCGTAAGTATTCAAAAAGCTTCCTTTGGGCACCTGGGGCTTAGGAGCTTCCTTTACCTCCTCTCCATCTACAGCTGGCTCTTAAACAATATCTTGTTCTCCAGCCTTAGGAACATACGAGTGCACAGTTGATCTAATTCATCCCCCCGAAAATAGTTTTCTAAATTATGAATATAATCAATTAAGTTTGATATGGCATATAAGTATAGTCTTTTATGAATGCAGATCTTTCTCTTGTTTCCAAGATCCCAAACCTTGTACATATAACCAAATCTTCCAGCGACTTGATCATCGACTTCAATGAATGGGTCCTTCTCGTTAAGATCGATCTTCTTATCCTTTGAGTAGTGTTGGTACTTCCAAGAATTGTTAACATTAACTGCTTCTTGCATGAGTTGTCTCACGCCATTAATGGTATCATCATCAGTGGGCAAATTTTCGGTAGAGGTTTCATTCACAGTCAAGTTATCAAGCATGTTTGGCTCATCTCTCTTATCAATGAACACCTTATCTAAATGCTTGCGGATAATCACATCCCAAGAGTAAATGGACTTAGGGGCAGTCATGATAGCAGAGACAGCTGTCTCAGTAGCAAAAATCTAAGCTTTATTTTCTTGTGCGAGTCTCTTAATTACTGGATCTTCCATAGTAGGCACATTGAAAATTTGGCCTTGGAAAGTCTGGAGATTCTAGGTCTTAGAGCAACTTGCCTTGTCAAAATCTTTGTTATAGGCGTGCAACTCTCCGCATTAAGCTGCTACATTAGAAAGAGTCACCTGAACTGGATTCAATTTTTCAAGTTAGTTCTTGCTAAGCTCTTCAATGACTGGCCAGTCTCCTCTTATCTCGATTGATGGCTCTCTGAATCCTCTTTTGCCAAAGTTATGCATATAACCACCGTAATCTTGATTTCTGTTGTACCAGCCACCTCTGCCTCTAGTGGCTCCGCCTCTTCCTCCTCTTTGTTATCCTCTCTAGTTCCAGTTTATTGATAAACGAAGTTAAAATTTCCTCTATTAGGGTTGTATGGTTGTCTCTGTTGAGCACCTGGAGCTAATTTAGAAGTAGTCTTCTTCTTGTTAGAGACTTCTTTCTCGACAGTCTCGAATCCCTTATCATCTTCTTCAACGACCATATCTTTTTACTGCTGAGTTTGTTGAGCTTGGTAAGCGGCGGCTCTCTCAGCTCTTCCCTTTTGAGCGGGCAATTATTGCTATGCTGTAGTCATGCTTGCCTAAGCTTGGGCCAGTTGAGTAGCTGCAGTCACAAAGTCTGATATCTTTAATTATCCTATTTAAAATTAAAATTCTGTTTTATCCTAGATTAACTCAACTATAATAAGTTTATAAAACCTTTAGAAATATATCCATTTTAAAATACTCTTATATTCTTTAATATATTTAATATCTTTCCAACTTTCTCCTTCTTATAATTAAATTATTATTGTAAGGTTGATAGAATTTTCCATCAAAGGTGTCCCAAAGAGCTCCTGATGTAGGTCCAAAACCTATTTGCTTAATGAAATTTTAAAAGTACCTGTTGCGTTGAGAGAGACTGACAAATCTCCAAGATCTAGCTTATCTACCATTTTAAGTATGCTTTAATATCTATTACTATAAGTATTTAGTATCAAATGTATGCATACGACAATAACAAATAATTTGAAAATTATCAAAGAACATTATCAATTATTTTTAGGTTACATTTAGTTTCCCATATAGTGCATCTAGTTTTACTATACTTATCTTGGGTTGTACATGTTATTTTGACTACCCGCGTATTAAGCTTGGTAAAACTATGATTGCTGATTAAGTTGCTACTGACCTTAAAGTTGCATCGGTTAAAGAGGAGATTGCATCTGAGGGATAAAACTCATCCCATTATTTAACCGATATTGATGCTGAGGCAATTAAAATCCAGTGAACTGTTGCTATCCCTAAGGAATTGGCTGGACTATCTTAGCCTACTAAACTTGCTAGATATTCATCTGCTGCTAGAATGGAGGAGGAGGTGAAACCATGCTCATCCTTTGGTAAGCAAGATTTGGTTAGTTCTAAATCTGTGCTCCAGCGCTGCTCTAAGGTCTGCTGATAATTTAAACCTGAGCATTTTGAAGATTGTTCATTTATTAGGGGAACATTGAGGGCATATTTTGCTGAGTAGGAATGATGAAATTTTATTGTTACTACTGATCAGGGTTAGGTGTAGATGAGGTCTGCTTGAAGATTTCATAGTTATTGAAAGTCATTTGCAGTTATATCTGATCAATACTTTAAAATAAACTACTTGTTTAATTTTCTCTAGGCGTCTCTTCCGCAAAAGTGGCATTCTCATTTTTCTCGCTATTGAGGGTCTCTTAAAGATTTTTGAGGCACTTTCTAGTTGACTCCTCCATACTCTCAAAAATTTTAGTTTCCTTTAGGATAATTGGTTGCTGCTCTTTGAGAGCAACTCGAGCCTTCAAGTTTTCTGAAAGTCTGTTGTAGCATCTAACGATATGCTTCAAAAGTCTTTACTGAGGTCTGTCAATTTAAGCAGCGACCATGTTGTTGAGAACAGAGCTCACTGCGAAGAATCTTTCAGCAGTTTCGCAAAGATAGTTCAGTCCTTTTTCGTCAAAGAGGATCTTCTGAATAATGAAAGTAGCCACTGTCTAAGAGAGCTCAGTGCCTCTCTCCATAATTCTCAAGCACAGTGGAATTATTTCAGTCTGAAGCAAGAAACTTATAACCTCAGGGTCATCCATTTTAACCAGAGCTCCAATAACTCCGAGAGAGGTGAGTCTCAAGTATTCGAAAGGTCTCCCTTTGCTTACAGTATTCAAAAATGGATAGAGGAAGAGTGGAATATGAGCCCTCAGAAATAGCTGCTTAGTTTCCTTGTGGGAGGCCACACATTAGAGCAAAGCGAGAACATTGCAAGCCTTGTTGGAGGTTCTATTGTCTAATGTTGGAGGAGACAGCTGAGGATAGACAGCAATTATTTCTTGCAGAAGTGCAGCAATCGTACCCACAGAATGCCAAATGAAAGGAGCTAGTTCTGTGAAATGCTCTCTCTGCCTGCTTAGTTCAATTAAGGCATTATCTCTTTTATCAGCTATTTTCAGTTCGTCAATATACTTAATTATCGATAATTAAGACAACAAAAATAAACTAAAATCAATCTTAAAGCTTTATAGATAAACTTTTATATTATAATTTGATGTAATTCATTTTATCTAATTTAGAGACAAGGCTTTTATTTTTATGATATAAATTAAATAAATCATGAGTTAGTAAAAAATATAATCTCTAAATTAAATTTTTTAGTTTAAAAATAATAAATTATCTCAGAGAGCTATTTATATATTATCTTATGAGCAAATGCATAAGATTTCAGACGTTAAAATAATTTTAGATTAATTTTTATAACTAGAGGGAATTATAGGGCCACTGACATATATAAGATAGGCTAATTAGGGATATTAAACACGTGGCACCCCCGACACCTCATTCTGAGCATAAGCCCCGGCTTCTGCATGCCGTCCAAAAAAACCTAGAAGGATAAATAAATCAGGTAGCATCGGTCAGAGAGCAAGTCGCTGTTCCGCAGAGACTGGATTCGCTGTCCATCTCCATGACTGAGTGTTTGCCCATAGATCTCGTCCCTCCACGCCTAACAGGATTAGGAGGGTGAGTGATAGACCACTCACCTTTGATTATCTCTCCAGTGAGCAGCTCAACCACCTTCCACAGGGCTTCAGCTGTCATTATCCCTTGCCTCTTTTAAGCACTCACTTACCAGCTAATGGAGTACCAAACCAGAAACCCTTCAGGGAAAGGGCGACCGGTGCCTAGTGTCTTGTGTGTCCTGAATTTTAACTTTTTAATTTAATAATTAATTAATTTTTATTAAGAAGATATAAAGGTTTTTCGTTAAGCTAAAAATTTATTTATTTTGATGAGAAATAAATTATGATAATTTCAAAATTGCTATTAAGTTTTAAATTGGATTTGATCCTGTTAATATTGACTATTTCTCCTCTTCATTTTAAAATAAGATATAAATATCTTCACTGAATCTCTATTGCGATTGAGGTGTTGATCCCCCAAGTTAATGATTAACACTATAGCGATTATAATAAGTAAAGATTACTCAGATATGTCAGATAACTCATCTGATTATTTAAGCTAAGAATTTGGTTGCATTGACTAAGGATCTGCCATACTATTCTACTATCTTCAAATTATAATCAATCAATTAATTCAAAGAACATTTATATCCATTCAGAATTAAAAATAGCATTTAAAGGTGTTTAAAATACTAACAAATAAAAATTCGAAATAATATATAATCTTTAAAAATACAAATAGATAATTTTAAGATCAACATTAAAAAGCATTTAAAAAAAATAAAAATATAACCAACAAATATAAAATATGAATATAAATATGTAAAGTAAAGTAAAGTAAAGTAAAAGTAAAATTTTAGGAATATAATTAATAATCAATTTCTAAAAACAGCACTTTCGTATTGAATTAAAGAATCAGTTATTATCCTATGTAAGAATATAAATATGAATCTGAACTTTTGAGCATAAAAAAAGAAAAATCAGATTCCAAACTAAAACAATAGAGATCAGACAAGATTATATAGCTCATAATCATAACTATAAAAAAATAACTGCAGTCTATAAAATACATCTAGAAAATATTAAAATAAAAAAATGTTTAGCTAGAGATAAAAAAATAGATTATGAATGTAACATTAAGAATTAAACAATGCTAGTTATCAGTTTAAGAAAGATAAAAGGATGAAATATTGCTAAAAGATTAAATCCCATATTAATTTTGGAAAAAAAGATAAGATCAGGAAAATAAAAAATGCAAAATAAAATAAAATTAAAAAAGGGATGGTATATTATGCTAAGAATTCATTGCCACATTATTGAATAGTTAATTAAAAAAAATTTGATCATAAATCCTAATCGAAAACTCGCAGGGATCCGATCTTCTCAAAGACAAAATGAGGGGCCCCTGCAAATAAGTTGTCTAGGGCCTCTCAATAGCGTTATTTGGCTGCACCGTGGCCG
>JAJKFJ010023739.1:0-12135 GCA_027382625.1 Tetmemena sp. SeJ-2015 | reverse complement strand
TAATGAACCTTAGATGACTATAGTTATATGCTACTCTTATAGTTATATTTTTCCTCGCAAATTTTTAAAATATTAATTAGTTCTATAATATCAATAGATTTATTATAGTAAAAATAATTCAACAGTCTAAATAAGAGGCACTGATATTATTTTTTAAAAAATATATTTTTTAAATTTTATTTGTACAGAACTTTAAGTTACAATATTTAATCTTTATCCATTAAATAATTTAATTAGATATTAATTTAAATCAACCCTCTATCTAAATTTGGTTTTAATGCAATTCAATCCTATATAATTAATAATTATACTTTTAAAAATATCCCCAAATCAAAATTTAAATACTCATCTTTTAAATATAAATTTTATAATGATTCTCAAAAATACATAAGAATCAAATATGAAATTGTCTGCTTGCAAAAATAATAAGAAACTAAATTAATTATAAAATTAAATTTGTATACCTTCTATCTTTAAAATAGTATAGATAGTTAAATATCTATCTTAGACTATGAAGACTTTTGCTATATTTTTAGCTTTATTTTATCATTATTAATTTGAACTTTTATTGCAGCATCACAAATTAATTTTTTAGCTTATATTCATTCATCATCCTCTGCTACATTTAATTCTTAATTATTTTATCCTAAATTTAAAAATGTAATTTAACTGGATGATTCTAACTTAGATTTTTGTATCACTCATTTAAGCATTAATTTTTTGGGAATCACATCTCAAATCAAATCTAATTTTTAATTCTCCCGATTTACAGCATTTCACCATCCTTCTAATTTATTAAAAAATAATTAAAAAAATTAAGGGCAAATTACTTACTGGCTATGCAAATAATTATTATTTTTCATATAAAGAATTATTTCTAGCTAGAGAGGAAATATAAAAAATATTTACTAATTAAAATTTGAAGTTATGAATGGGTTGTACAAAGACAGCAATAATATTTGCACCTGGTCTAGAAAATTAAAAGTGACTTGCACTTATGAAAATGGGTCAGTGTTTGTGAGAGTGCAGACCAACTCAATGCCCGACCACTGCTTCTTCGAATCCTCAACTCAAGCTCCCATCGAAAATCAGATAGACTTCAAAGTTAAGTTTGATGCAAAACAAACATAAATTTACTTCTAAAAAAAGTTAATAGAATCATGCATTTTAATCAATAGAAATATTAAAGCATAAAGTCTTAATTTAAGTTAAAAATTTTATTTCGGGAAAAATATTTTATCTCAAGAAATAAGTATTGAGATTATTAAAAATTTGAAAAAAGAGAGGAAGCTAAATAAAAAAATACTTCATTTTATTATGAAATTATATTTTAATGATAATAATGAGGGGTGGAAAATATGTTTTATTATCAAGAAAAGTTATTTTAATGGGAAGAATAATGAGGGATAAGACACAAAATGAAGGCAAAAACCTTTATTCAAAAATTATAAATTTAATTCTGCCACTTCTTATTCCATATTCTAATAATTACTTTTTTATTTTTGCAAAAAAATATTCTTAAATTATGCACTCCAAAAGAAGATCATAGAAAAATATGGATATATTTTGGGAAAGCGTTTCTCTTTAAAGAGATTTTAAAGCTATTATAACATGCACTTAACTATTCATTCAATGACTACTTGTCACTCTAGAGAAGAATTCCCAGAAAATTTCAGTATTTCATACTTTCTCCCTTCATTAAAAAATATATATGAAACAGGAGTTCAAAAATTTTGTATTAGATTTGTAAAAAAATAATATGGTTTCATGATAAATTTTAATTCCTTTCTTTCCTCATATACAAACCAAATGCATCTGTACACATTAAAATTTATAGTATATTAAAACAACAAATTATTTTCATTTAAGAAATTAGGGATAATTTTAAAATAATCAAAATTCATGAAGATTTAAAATTAATTTATATTTAAACACATATCCAACTTATTCAATTAATGAAATTATTTATTTAAATTAAATTTACTTCTAAAATCATTTGTTAATATTGAATTTTGATATTAAACGTCTTCTAATTTATTAAACTAATCATAAAATAATTATATATTTAAAATTCAATCATACTAAATGAATTTACTTACATCAGGCTAAATTAGAGCATATTTACATTTTAAATTAAAAATTAATTTAAGGCATTATCACAATTAAAAGATATTTTTAACACTAAGTTTAAAATTAAAACAAAATAATTGTTAACAAAATTCTTAGCAGGAGTAATACGATGCAGGATGGGGGAAAAGAAAAGCCTTTGGGTGTCTCGTGAGATATATATTCCTACCAATATTTCATTACCATATTTTAAAAGCTGAAACTTCCCTCATCTATTGAATTATATTATAATTAATTCTTAAATTAATTATTTTTATATAAAACGTAAAAAATCAATCTCAACTTCCACAAGTTTTAAAATTATTAAATTAATAATGGGAAAGATATGAATGGTTACAGAAATTTAAAGAAAGATATCTTCATAATTGAATAGAAGGGAAATAATTAAAAGGACTCAAGTTTAAAAATTGCCTTAATTACAAAAGATTTCATTTAAAATTCGCTTCTTCTATTTTTATTTAGAATTATTTGGAACTTTTCTGCTTTTTTTTAAAAATTTTTTCCTCTTTTAAAATATTCTTGCTCTTACTGATTTAGTCATATAATAACTATTAATTTCTCTTATTATTTTTACTTTTAATTATGTAAATTTTTTTAGGATTTTAAAAAAGAGTTTTACTACTTAGATTGGAGCATTGATCTTAATTTAACTAATCTACAGTCAACCCAATAATAATTAATGATTAAATTTGATGCAAGTATTTCGGATCTTGAAGTGTCTGAGCTATCTCCATTGGAAGTAAATCGAGCTCTTTGCAGCTCTAACTGGGCCTCCTATTCAAAAATTATTGCCTCTGAAAATGCTGAGGCAATATCTCTGAAGGAGAATTCTGGAATACTTCAAAACATTGTTGGAGTTATGGCTAATCAAATCCCTCATAATCATATTTATTTGCTAACAAGTTAGACAATAAAATTATAAAATCCTAGATATGACACCAAAGTTACGTTCTCAAAAAGTGCGTAGTTTTAAATCATAGAGGATATATAATTATATAATCCTTCGTAAAGATTATTTGAATTTAAATAAAGGCTTCATTAATTTTTGAGATACCAAAACCAAGAGTGACATTATTATTTCCCAAAATTGGTACTCAATTATCTTTGATTAATGCTCATCATCTTTTCATGTGATGGAAATGAACTAAAGGTAAAAGTTAAATTTGCTTGGCAAATTTATCAGAAGCAAACTATCGTTCAGCCTCATTAGGCAGTCTAAGAAGGATTGACTACCTGCAAGAATTTTATGAGAAGGCAACTTTCACTAAAGAGTTTAATATTATAGCCAGGAGATCATTTTCAATTTTTAACCCATAAGTTTGACTAACGATTGAGGTATTTATGCAATTTTTATTTGTGCAGCAGATGAAGAGAATCTTAAGCTGTGACAATTCGGTAATTTCCAGTTCAATATCTACCATTAACGTTAATGCTTCTATATGTTCATGGTCAAAAGAGAGAAGTCTCTAAGATTAAGCTTGTGATTTATAAAATTTTGATTCCTCTTAAATATTAATTGTATTTTTATGAAAATTATACGAAAATTAATGCAAATATTTTATTTGTTAATTTAAATATCATTAAATATGGGATTTATTTCTTTTTTTTAATAATTTTATGGTTAATTATAATTTGACCTTTCCAATTTGACAAACACTTATAAATGAAAAATTTAAGTATAACAAAGGATATAAAAATAGATATCAATGCTTTTATTAATTTAAATATGCTTTTATTAATGGAGACTACTATAACTTATTATTCACTTATTATTTTAAGGATTTAATGGAGTGCCTATTTTATCTGGGTTATCTCTTGAGACTCAATATGATGTGTTGGCCACTATAGCTAGGAATTTATATAAAACTAATTTATTTAAACAGTCATTAATTACTTCTAAAAGTGTATAAAGTATTTATTTTTAGAAGTGTTTTGTTAAAATTAAAACAATGAACACTAAATAAAAAAAAAATATATAAAATTATTTATTTTCTTTTATAATTCTCAAAGTTCTAATTTAGTCAAATTGGATTAGTGCTTAGGAAGTATAACAACCTATGGGGTTTATAAATATCAGAGCTACTCTCCTTGTATTTTGGACTCAACTTTTAAGGAAACTCTAACCACACCTTCTCTTTGCTCTTCTAATAGCTAGTGCCAACAGTCACCTCTGTCCTTTGCTTTATAAAAAATAAGCAACTAGACTCAGAAAGGTCTTTAAATTGTCGGAATCGCAAAAGACGGTCACTAAATTTTGGGACCCTATAAAAGTGATGGCTCCCTTTGGCAGCCCTGTGATGTGGACATTTGCAATGGAGTGCAATTGAACGGCAGTTACTACTACGTCCTAACAAACTTTTATCCTTATACAATAGGATGTTGGGGTCCAGCATAAGCAACTGCTTCCTACTAACTGAGCTGTACTACAAATCAGAGAATATGCAACTCCAGATTGTTAATTTGATAACAATGAAGCACTCTCAACATACTGAATGAAGCACAATATATTATGGGCACTCGCCCATAATATGATGAGAAAATTACCTCCCTTATTAAATAATTAGTAGTTTGCCCTTTTTTCACTTTTTTTGGAGTAGATTACTAATTTTATTTACCTTTTCTCATCAAAATTTTAACAGAAAGCATTTTTATTATAACCAATAAAAATTATATTTTTTTTAAAAGTAAAAATAGGTAGTAAATATGATTGCTTTTGATTTTTATTAATTTTATTTATTTAGCTTTATTTTTTAAAATTTAAATCTGCACCTGGAAACCATTTTATCTCATGCATGTAAATCGAGTTTAATTATAGGTGGAATTTTTTTGAAAACCCTAAATTAACTAAAATTAAATCGTTTAATTATTTTGTTACACACAAATAAAATAAAAAATTACTATGATTGATTGATATTTTGCATGTTATGTAAAAAACTCTAGCTAACACACTAGTTTACTAATGTATTAAACTACCGACCCTCTCTCAAATACTGACTCTGGAGTGCCAGTAAGCCACTTATTGGCTAATATGGCGAGCCGTCAGTAGTAGGAGTCAGGAGTATATTCCTTGGTCAGTATCGAGTACCACCCAAGGGAAGGGGATTAAAACTCCACCGGTCAAATGAGAGAGATCCCTATCTAAAATTATAAATAATTGCAAACCTGTTTCAGATGAAAAGACACAAGCACTCTCCTTACTATACCTGACAAACAATCAAAATTAATAAGAGTATTTTATCTAATCATCTTCGCAGCCTTCCACGGCAGTGAGATTAGTTGAGTACAGCATATTTAAAATTAAAACTACACTAAATTATGACGCTTATAAGTCTGAGTTCAGTTCTGCTTCAAAAAGTTACAATCATATAAAATTCTTCGATTTAAATACTAAATATTTTAAGTTTTTCAGTCAAACTAAACCAGTTTAATACACTTATTTCTAGAAACTCCTATTCAGCTTAAATTCTTTATTACTTCATTTAATTGAGTGCTCTCATAGTAGTGCATCGGATTATTAAATATTTCCTAAGTTTTAGCTCTCTCTTATTATTCCTCTTTATATTTATCCAATAAATTCGTAGTTAGATTTTTTGAGAGAATTGGTAACATATAATAAATGTACAAATATACTTGACATTTGTTTCTTTGAGCCCAATTCTCATCATTTTAAAGAATATTTATAAGATTTGGCTAATTTAGCTTTAAAACTTTATTATTTAAGTTAATAAGTTTCTAGATTTATAATTTATAAGTTTATTATTAGACCTCATTCTGATGATTAAGAATCTCTTTTTATACTTTAAGGATACTCACTCGTAATATTTAAAGACTCTGGCCTTCCTTATAGTATCTTATTTTAAGAATTTAGCCAGTTGATAAATAACATTTATTTTATAAAGAAATCGGAATATAAAATGTAATGCCAAAAGGGAGGAGGATAAATTATCGATAAAAAGTCAACTTAATGCAAGAAATTTATAAAATTTTATTTTTATGCCAATCTTTAGTTTTTAAAAGCATGAAATGGTCTCATTGACCACTTTCATTAACAATTATCAAAGAAAAATTATTAAAGAAGGAGAGGAAGATATCTAATCAAAGTTTGCTCAAAGTGACCTGCTGGTGATTTAATTTAATTACGGAAAGTTTAAATTACATCTGCCATAAAACTAGTCAATCAATAAAAAAAATTTGTTTTTAAATTATACATCAAAATATTTATTCTTCTCCTCAACAATTATTTCCTAAATAACTTGCTATTACCTCAGGTTTCTTGGATTACATTAAAGCTTAATAATTTAAAATTAATTATTAAATTATAAATAATTTAGAATCCTCAGTTTTAATATTAACTTTGGCGAGAAGCTTTCTGTAATCAATTTTCTTTAGGTTTTATTTTAAATTGAATAAATAAATGGCTGAAAGTCACAAAGTCAAGTTCCATCACTCAAATTAGTCCCTCCTCCTCCTCCTCCTCGTATTGAGATTCCACAGAGGATCAATGTGGACTCCTCTTTAGGTTTTATGATAAATTTTATTTATCAAATTTTTCCATTTTATCTATTTTTAAATATTATTGGTTAAATTAAAATGATTGAGAGTAATAACTGCAGTTGTGAATTCAATTGAAATTTATGATAGGTCAAAATTAAAGCTGAATTTTACGGTTTATAGCTTGTATAACTGATTCATTCATGGACATTTTTCGTAAAAATTTTAATTCTAAAATCTCATCTGTAAAATATTAAACTTTCATTCTTCAATTTTTCTACGTTTCATTAAAATATCATAATTTTAAAAATAATAAAATATTGTACCTCACCCATAACTCTCTTAATCAAAATAATAATTAAATGATAAATAGGATCCTTAATTTTGTGTTAAATTAGAAATATTTAAACTAAATTGAATAAGAATCGTTTACATTTATTAATTAGTTCTTTCTCTCTTTAATTTTAATATACTTAAGAATTAATAGGTGATAGAAGGTAGCGGAATATTTATAAAAGAGAGATCTGATTTTTAAGAAGAGTTTAGTATATATATTCAGTTTTAATATAAAGACGGGTAATTTTTAAAGGATGGGAAGGGTGGATGACTTTTGCTATACTACCTTTTTGAAAGCTCTTTGTGTTTTGTTCTTCTGCATCAATTTCGCTTTCGGTTACTTTATATTGTGCTGGCATCAATAAATATATCTTCATTATTTCATGGGCTGGAAGAGTAATTATTTCTTTAAATTGCTTTGATAGTGTCAAAAGTGTTCAATTATTCTATTTATTTCAAAATCTCTTCATTTTTAGTTTTTTTTATATCTTTTTTGTCTACCTGTTTGTCTTGGATCTTTGACTTTACAATATCGATGGTTTCAAAGTAGTCTCTCGTTTTAAGAGTCTAGTTGCTGTTATTATTGATTATGCCGAAAGAGCTAGTGAGTCCCACATTTAAATTAACATATTAATTAATTTAAAACCGTCATATATTCAATCAGCCAAGAAGCACTATAAATCAATGTATTTTTAAGAAAAATTATAGACGACTACATTAAATTCCCTTGTATAATAATTTTCTTTTTAAGAAAAATATTTTTTTAAGTTTTAAAAATCGTGAATTGTCAAAAAATATTTAAATGAAATAGGAAAAATATTTGTTAGCAATTTTTTCCATATTTATCACAACAATTTTATTCATGAAAGATATACTTTTATTATTTAGTTAAGTGATGTCAAGATAATTACAATTTAATCAATAATTAAGTTAAAAATAATTTTATGCTTTTTTTATTATAAAGCGGAATGCGTTGGAGGAGTTTCAAGTAAGATTTTTGATTCATATATGCGTTTGTAGATTTAATTAAAATAAATAGATTGCAATATCTGTATCCTATTATAGGTATGAGTTTAATGGAAAAAATGGGAAATATAAGAAATAAAATTAATGCTCAATAATTTAAAAAATCGGAAATTAAAATGTACCTACAACTTATTTAACAACAAATTATAAAAGTCCCTAATTTTAATTTAAAAAAAATAGGGGGCCTTGCCTTGACAATAAAATTTTATATTGAATAAAATTAAGAATCGCTCCATCGTTTCTGATTTTTTATAAAGGTTTTGGGGTACCTGAGCAATTAATTTTAGTAGAAAAAATAGTAATAGAATAATTTTCGCTATTAAATATGATTCATCCAGTTTTAGAGGCCTGTTTGAACATATAAGGCTACAAATTTTAATCCTCATTCAGTCAGTTATTAGGTAAGCTGTTCCTAAAGAAAATCTATATTTTAACTCTCTATTTTACAATAAACCTAAAGTTAAAATTTTAAAGAGTGACACATTTTTATAAAGCCAAAATTTAATTTATTGTTAATGGTATAATGCTGCAGTTTTTCAGCTATACTTTTTTGGCTTACAGTGAAGCATGCTATGTATTTAAAAAATGTGTCACTCTTTAAAATTTTCACTTTAGGTTTATTTTAAAATAGAGAGTTCAACATATAGATTTTCTTTAGGAACTGCTTACCTATAACTGACTGAATGATGATTAAAGTTTGTAGTCTTATATGCTCGAGCAGGCCTCTATAACTGGAAGAATCAGATTTAGTAGCGAAAATTATCCTATAAATATATTTTTTCAATAAAAATACTTGCTCAGGTACCCTAAAACCTTTATAAAAAATAGGAAGCGGTGCAGTGATTCTTAACTTTGTTCAATATAAAATTTTACTGTCAATTAAAGCTCCCCCTTTTTAAAAAATAAAATTAGAGACTTTAATAATTTGTTGTTAAATTAGGAGTAGTTACATTTTAATTTCCGATTTTTTTTTATAATTAAGCATTTGTTTTTATTTCTTATATTTCTCATGTTTTCCACTAAATTCATGCTAATAATAGGATATAACTATTACAATCTATTTATTTTTGAGTTTTAATTTAATTAATGTAGATGCTATATGGGAAACAGGAGAAGAATAAAACCAAATAATAAAAATTTAGAGTCAATATGAATACATAATATAGAATAAGCAAAACCATATCAAGATTTATTGCTTTATTAATCTATTAAATGTGTGATAGCTTTAAAACAGTTTGCATTTTAATTTAATGAAGGAGCATGTTTCTACTAGATTATAGCAAGCCAGCCTTAGAATACAGCTTTGGTTTAACTTTTTATCTTTTGTGTCAACACTCAAGACGGCTTTTAGTTATAATAAGGGTAAATCCTTCTGTATTTAAAGTAAAATGAATTATTTCCTTTAGTTAATTTAGTATAATATTCTGTTCAAAAGTACTCAAATCAAAGAATAATTTTGAAGATCTTCTACCTTGTCAGATAAGTTAAGTCGCTGTTGATAGGGAGGAACGCCTTACTTATCCTGGGCAATTATCTCATCCGAGATCTCTTTCAAGTTTTTTTTTATGTTGCCGTTTTTTGCCTTAATAAATAATCAAAGATTTAATTTCCTATTCTTCGATCTTTATTTTATAATTAAAAAACAGTAGTATAAATTAGTCTTCTAAATAAAAAGAAGTGATCTAAATATAGATTTGTAAATATTTTATTACAATATAAAATTTAGTGCCTTTATAAGGAATATTTTAAGCATCCAAGATTTTTAATTCTAACCTTAAAAATATTTTTTGTATAAAATTAGATTCTTATAATATTAAATTTACTTCCAAATTTATTACTCCTGATTATAATCGATAATTAAATAAATATTTTTTGGGGGATTAAATGTGATATAACAAAGTTTAATACAATTTAAATTAATTTTTTTATTAAAAAAGATAATTTAAGTTTATATAAAAAATAAATTAAGATTCAAATAAATATTCTTTAAAAAAAACGAATGGAGATTTACAAGGGTAAAAAGATTCAAGCAACTCGTGGACTTCATCTTGTTCGATAGCTCATAAAAAATTAATGAGAGGATCTTATTTAATCTTCTTAACAGCCCTCCACAGCAATGGTATATGATTTGCGCACCATCTTCATCGTCAATATATTCTTCATTTAAAATTATGTCAATTTTTTTCTATTGAGCACCCCAACAAAAAAGATGAGTTTATATAGTTCCTAGAATTATATGCTGGATTGAATGGCGTAGTATTTATTTAAATTGGACTAACTTCAATTGGCTCGATTTCTTAATATTTTAATATAATTTTTATATTAATTTTATTTTTTTCAGTTAAATTCAAAAGTCGAGTAGACAAGCAGACAGATATTTTTTCCAAAATGGTTTTCGAATAAATAAATCTATTTAGTGTCATAATTTTGGGCTCATTCAAATAAAATCAAATTAAACTGTTTTTGCAATTTTTTTATCATATTTTTTATATGATTTTTGACTTAAGAGAGAGATAATGAATAAGAAACTAACTATATAAATTCCAATATTCACAAAAAATATAATCTAATCCTTTTTAATTTTTAATAGTGTGTGACATAAGCTTTAAGGTAAAAAAATCTTTGCTTCTACATTACAATTTTTTATTATTGAGGTTATTTAATTTTTAAATACTTTAAATTCTAAGATTAAATTTAGGCATTAACATATTCATTCGAAAATTATACATTTTATATATTTCACTAGTATGAATTTGCTTCCATGAGGAGTAGGGATAAATAGTTCTAATATTTTCTTTTTAATTTCTGATTTTACTTTGCTCGCAATCGTTTGGAAACTCACTTTTAAAGTTTTTGAAATTTATGCAATAATTAAGAGAGGAGATTCCCAGGCAACAAATTTTCATTTAGAAAAATATAAAAATACTTATCTGTTAAAGGCATAAATTCCTTAATCCTAAATATTCAGAGAAAACTATTAAATAATAAACCTTTTTTTAAAATATCGATGTGATATAAGATTAGTAAAAAATTTTGAAGCCTGATATATCGAATTTAACAATAAGTTAAAAGAAAAAACAAATTGGAGGGTTTTAATCTTCTTCATTCTTCTGAAAACTAAATGTATATTATAAACTAAAAAAGAAGATAGAAAATATTTAACATTATTAATTTATGCTATAAGATTAATAAATAAAGAAATCCGATTTGAAACAATCTCTCTTAAAAATATTTTTAAGCAAAACATAGTATTATCATAAAAATTACATTTTTACTCAATAAAGGACATTTTTTTAAATCAATATCTTCATTTTACAGAATTTCTTAAAAATATATTATCTTATTATTTTAAATGCAAAGCTAATTTCAATTGGACTTTTTAAAATAAAAATATCCTTCTCTTATAAAATCGGATATATCTCAGATGGGCCTTAATTATATTTAGCAGGTTAAAACATAAAAATCTATTATTTGGATAATTAAGAATAAAATTATAAATAATTAATATTTGGATGAAAAACTGGCTGCAAAGAAAGGCGCCAAAATAATATATTCTTCTTCGATTAATAAAATTTTATTACTTCCTCAATAATGAAGTTTATGATGTTGATGATGGTTGCAATCTTTCAACTTGTACTATAAATCCTGGATGGACTTGCTTTGGAGAAAGAGACAATGATTCACAAACAAGATGCTATGTAGATTGCTTATATGGTGAGTATCAAAACCCGAAATTCGGAGAAAGATTTAAAAAGAAGGGATAACTTGAATCATTTATTTTATCCATAGAGGCGAAAATCTTTTAATAATATATAATAGTTTATTTTTAAAGGCTTCAAAAACTTATAATAAAATACTTTACAGATATAAAATAGTCTCACGACTATTTATCAAAATCCAATAAGAAATTAATTTTAACCAACTTTTTATGGATAAAAAGTGTCCAAATATTTTCATATGGTAATCGAGACTATAAATAATTTAAAGATAATAAATATATTTTAAATCAATGTGAAGTAGTGTTCCTTGCACTCAAAACCCCAAAACCCCATAATATGATAAGAAAGTGAAAATAAGTTGTGTATAATTAATTTCTTTATTAATACTTATAATCATGCTAAATTTTAACCCTAAACAGGCAATCTAAAGTCTTCT